>WNWU01000081.1:1126861-1150403 GCA_012654045.1 Ptyas mucosa
GGGGGGGGCACCGCGTCCAGGGACGGCTTCTGGGCACGGGGAACGATCAGCGCGCCTCCTATGTTTCGCACCCCGAGATCATCCATCCCCCCCCCCCCGGCTCTTCTCCTTCCTGGTTTCCGGCTCTCCGAACAGGCCCCCCCGCCTAGGTGCAAAGCCAGGGTCCCCCTGCTCCTTCTACCCCCCCCCCAACTCCACGCAGTTCTGAAAAGCCAGCAAGTTCCCTCTTCGGAGGGTTTAGACTCTTTCCCCAGAGTAGCTGCTTCCTCTGCTTTAGACTATTCCCCCCCCCCCTCACCTGCCCATTCAGGTGAGACACCTCCTGCACCAAAGACTTTGAAACTGGCAGGACCTCAGCTGGCTTGTGGTGCCTGGGCTGGCAGAAGGCCCCAAGGCTTGAACAGCCTGGCCGAGGTTGGGTGCAGGTATTCAGCTTCTGCAGAGAGGTTGCTTGGGGGTTTGGGGGGTTTGTGTGTGGGGGAAGTTGATGAAAACTCTCAGCCCCCTTGATTTTGTCCCAGGCATTTCCCACCAATCCAGGCGGGCTTTTTTTAAAACTAAACCTAGATTATTTGTGGGAAATGCAACATTTCTGCATTCTCCTCAGAGGTTCCCCCAGATATGTGATCAAGCAAAACGATCTGTACCAACTCCTGCCTGAGATACAGAAACCCTTCTGAATTTAGCAAAACTCCTTAATGAGAAGCCCGACACAACTGGGCAACCAGCTAAGCTGATCTTTGTGTGTGTGTCATTTCCACATGTGGATCAAGACACTAACTGCAATTTGTCTGTCCTTTTCTATTTCGTGTCCCAATGCTGTGGCTTAAAGGCTACCTTGCCATGTTCTTCTGCTAGGAAGATCTAAAATAGAAACACTATTCTTTAACAAAGTTTTTTTCTTTTTAAAGAAAGTGTACGCAGGATTTTGGCCCAAGGTTGAACAATCTTGATAAATTGCGGGTCCGTGTAATAACAAGCTGATAATCTGATCACTTTGATCATGCTGCGTTTCTACAGCACATGTTCTCGGAAATGAGGACAGATAAAATTCCTGTCTGGAATGACACTGGGCATATTTCATTTAAGAAAACAATCTAAACAAGGTAATATTACTAATGGAGCCTTTCCTCTTCTGTTTCCTGATAGCCACATAACTGGATTTATGTCTTTGCATTTCCCCCTTCCTCTTAGCTTTTTTAATTACGTCTTTTTAAAGGTTGGGAATGTGTCTCCAACATTTTGAATGTTTGCGGGTAGTTTATTTTGCTTTTCCCAACAAAGGAGGGGCACAAGATTGTTTTTTAAAAAAACACCTGACTATATTGTGATGGATAGTTCCGTAGTTCCCAGTAGAAAGCAGATGATTTTGGGGAAAAGCAGTTTTCAGTACGTATCCATTTATAAAATTACACTCTCAAACCACATATTTATGGCATCCGGTTGCAAAAGCCTGTTTTCTGCTGGGGGTGTCCACAACAGCTCAGTGAAATATGAGTGAGGGGCAGTTGGAGACTATATTTTCTACCCCAGCTGTCTCGACCAGCTTTTAGGGAGCAGAGAGAGTGGAATTTAGGATGCCTCACAGTCCTGCCTGAGCAGTTCTTTCCCAGGTGCCTTGCAGGTATGTTCAACCACCGTTTCCATCATAGTAGCCCAGTACTGACCAGGATCCCTTTCCTGTTAGAGTCACATTCCCTTCTGATAATCTCTTGAAGCAATTGGGTGGGTGGGGGCAGGTGCAGGCTGTGTGCAGGACCACCATTCAATATGGATAGTTTCTGGCATATTGACTCCTCCTTTCTCTTATTCCTCTTTCCTTCTCTCCTACCTCAAGGAAGGAATAGATAGCCTGAGAATTAAATATTGTTTCACCTGCAGCTAATATCTCTGGTCTTGGGCCTTTTCCTGTGCTTGACCTCTGACCCTTTTCAGTTGGACATTCCTGAGCCAAAGGACTTATACCTGGCAGAGAGATGCTTATCACACTGGAGCAGCTCCCCTTTTTCTGGAGATTCGAGAGAGAGTGGGACAGAGATGTTCTCTGCAGAGAGGTTCTTCTTTAATTCAGGTTCCCCCTTAGCCTTAATTATGAGATACATGCCTTTTCCATTCTTTTCCCCCCACTACTCTCTCTCCCCCCAAACTTTTACATTGTTGTTTTACCCTTTGGATTTTGGAATATGTAGTTGGAACGGAACCCCAGATTCTGAAGGTTTTTGGAGAGCTTTTGATCTCATCTTCTTCGCAGCTTGGGAGTGGGGGTGCTGATTAAAATATTATCCCTGCGTGATATTCCAGAGTGCACGAATTTTACATACGTATCCGCTAGGTGAGGCATCTATTACATGTCATGACAGGTTGACTTATTGTAATGTGCTAGCGTTTAACCAAGTGTCAACATTCTTGATTCTCAATCGTAGTAGTGATTAAATGATCGTATTCCATTAGCTTGGAGAAACTGGTGGGGAACATAACTTAAAATGAAGAGCGAGGGAGTGAGATTTGGTGTTCCTTATGCCGGAGTTAATCTATTACAGATTTTTTTTTTTAAAGAAACCCCTTCGAGAGACCGAAGGACTTGGATTTATATCCTGTTCTATAGTTCCTTGGGCAATTCACTACTTTGGTGTTCCACTGTCACTCGGGAATAAATGTGTTTTACCTTCTAAGCTTATCTTGAGAGCAGGGCTAACCTCCCCCTCAAAAAGGCTCTCTTGAATCTCACTGCTAGCTATCCCTGCCCAAAAGTTCCAGAACTCTCTTTTCCAATCAAAGGCACTTGCAGGAAAGCATCAGAAATACCTTTCTCTCTCTTTGGAAATGGGAACAAGGAGGTTACAATCTCATTGAGACCTCTAAAAACAGCCTGTTCCTCATTTGCAATGCTTGGTTGATCTTGTTGGGGGGTCCCCTTTGGTTGTGGCAGGGCTTGGTTGATCTTGGCTGATTCTGAAACTAAGCAAGGCAGAGATGCTTGGGTCTTAGAAGAGCTGTCGGCTAGATGGGGAAATTGTGTGTGGGGTGGGAAACCTTCCAGAAAAAGACAAGGAAACTGTTTGAAGAGCTCCAGAAGTCCCAAGTGGAGAGCATAACTTAAGGGAGATGCTACCTGGGGGAAGGAGCTTCTCTTATTCGGATGTCCTTCAGCCAGGATGGCCCACAACATCCCTTGAATGTGCTGACTTGGCCGGCAACTTCCCTGGATTGATAGAGCAATATTGTGATGGCCAACTTATTTAGGCACTGCGGGAAGACGGCAGGACGCGTTCGGGAACAATACGTTGTGGGAGAGGGGTGGTGGGAGAGGATCGCCCTCTTTCCTTCTCCCCCAAACGTCTTCCTCCCATTGGGGGTTGGGAGCAACCGACATTGAGCCGAGGAAGGTTTCCCCAACGCCCCCCCCCCCCCCCCGCTGTCTCTTTCTCGTGCTCCTTCTTCCTCTTTGCGGTCTGCGTAATTGAGATTCTGTCAGACAAGATTGCTAGGAAAGATGCTGAGTTTTATCTTTAGCGCAGGATGTTCTTTCTTTGGAAACAGATGACCCCAGTCGCAGCCTGGAGAGGGATGATTCTCCTAATTAATAAAGCTATTAATTAATTGTGTGCACACCACAGAGGTGGGATTGGGGTAGGGCGGCCGGGAGAGGAAAGGGAGTGAATTTGTCTAGCTGAAGAGATCACAGGAGGTTGGGAGAAACTGGGCCCAGCATCCGCACCTTAGTTAGACTGGGCCTCTCCAAAAAAAGCAGAAATTCTAGTCTCCTTAGTCAGACCGAGAGACTCTCCAATTTTGATCAGAATACAGCTGGAAGGGACCTTGGAGGTCTTCTAGTCCAACCTCCTGCTCAAGCAGGAGACCTTATACAATTTCAGGCAAGTGGCTGTCCAGTCTCTTCTTAAAAACCTCCAGTGATGAAGCACCCACAACTTCTGGAAGGAAGCCGTTCCACTGGTTAATTGTTCTCACTGCTAGGAGGTTTGTCCTTAATGCCAGGGTGCTTCTCTCCTTGATTAGTTTCCAGAGAAGCACCCTGGCATTAAGGAGAAACTTCCTAATTTCTGAGAGTTTTTTCTTCCTGCCTTGTGTTAGACCCTAGAGCAGACCAAATGGTTATACTCGAATTGAACTGGCGGCCATCATATTTTATGAATAATATAATTGGGCATCTATTTGACTCTTTCCTTTTAAAACTAGTAATTGAGAATGGCAGCGAGGGAGCTTTGCCTTTGCCTTCCAACCCCGCTTGGGGGTTTTTCCGGAAGCATCTGCCTAGACCGTCTCTTCTTCTTACAGTGAAAGGAAATCAAGTCATTTAATTTGGTGGCCCAGGAATGTGCTCGGTTCCGATGTTGTTTTGGGGGAAAGGAGTTATTTGAAATTGTGGAGGGTGAAATCCAGTCCATCAAGTTTTAGCATTTAAAACTGGACTGGCTGGGGAATTCTGGGAGTTGAAGTCTAGACTCCTTAAAGTTCCTTATCCCAGATGGAGATTTTGCCTCACCCCTTTATCAGCGGGACCCGACTTTGGGTTGAGAGCAATTTGACTCAAGTCGGTCACTTCCAATGCCTTGTTTTACTCTCTGGTGGCCTGGAGGGCATTTCCACTCAGCAGAGACAACCAGAGCCTCAGGTTGCTGACACCTGCCTTATACCATTTCAGACAAACGGCTGTTCAAAAACCTCCAGCGTTGGAGCATTCACAACTTCTGGAGGCAAGTCGTTCCACTGATTAAATGTTCTAATTGTCTGGAAATTTCTCCTTAGTTCTAGGTTGGTTAAAAAAAAGCACATTTAAAGCAAATTCGATGCACAAAGACCAATCCTTGAGGCTGGGTAATTCTGGGGGCTTCCTGTCCTTACCCACGCTCCTACCTGACCACCCGTGGCTCTACAAAAGGGGTGTTTTGGGGACAGGCCCTGCTTTCCTTCGTTACAAATGGGTCTTCATGCAAATCTAGAAAGTCCCCTATTTATCGCTTTCTCACCCAGCTGAATCTCTGTCTCCTACCCGGACAACTGTGGGAGTATTGTGCTGAAATAATTATACTCGAATACCAAAATAACATGCTTTTTCAAAAATGATAATTTGCATGGTGTCAGGGAATTTATATAAATTTCAGCTCTTCTATTATTATTTTTTCCTCCCCCTTTCGTTTTTGCTGTTCTTACTAAATATATTGTTAGCTGCCAGGAATCCCTTGGGTGGGTGGAGGCTGTGAGCTGAAAATAAGTATTAACTGATTAAACTGCATGACTGATCTCTGTTTTTCATCTATAATCATAACATTGGCAGAGAAAGGGGTGTGTGTGGGGGGGGTGTGTATGTGGAGAGCTCCAGAGCCTCCTCTTAGGGGGAAGGCTTGCTAATCATAGTAAATTATTTTTAAAACAGACCTGATGATTGAGGTCTTTGGGATATGTAAATAAACCCAACAGCTTTTGGAAGGTTGATTTTGTGCGGAGAAGGATGAAACTTTTTAGCCAGAACGATTGCTTTCCCATAACATTTAGCTTTTCATCTCCCAGGAAATTCTCCTGATGGGTTACTTTCATCCTTATTTTGTTTCTTAAACTGTTTTCCCACTTTCTTGTTGGTTGCAAAGCATGATATTTGTTTTGCCCATGGTGTTGTGCTCCTCTGATCGTTGCTTGTTGCAAAATGAATCACAGGATAGAGAATGCTTGTCTTTTTCAGCGGAGATTTCTGACTGTACGCCAATCAAATTTACTTCTCTTTTCTCTCACCCACACTCGTATCCTACTTTCCCCCCCCCCCCCCCCCCCCCACCCTTTTCTGGATAGGACAAAGCTTTCTGTAGTCTGTATACTTGCAGATTGTGAGTGCGGGATTTTCTTTCCCGCTGAACATTTCAACCTGCTCATTTTTGTTGACATTGATACAATCAAGTTGCTAGCCCTCAAGGCTGATAAAGAGCAGGCTGCGAAAAAACTCTCATAAAGATGATCCTGCAACCTAAAGTTTGCTTAAATCATATCGGTGAAATTTATATATATATATATATATATATATACACACATACACACACACACACATACAGAGAATATATGCAGAGAAGAGCAACAAAGATGATTAGGGGACTGGAGGCTAAAACATAAGAAGAACGGTTGCAAGAACTGGGTATGTCTAGTCTGATGAAAAGAAGGACTAGGGGAGACATGATAGCAGTCTTCCAATATCTCAGGGGCTGCCCCAAAGAAGAGGGAGTCAAGCTATTCTCCAAAGCACCCGAGGGCAGGACAAGAAGCAATGGATGGAAACTAATCAAGGAGAGAAGCAACTTAGAACTAAGGAGAAATTTCCTGACAGTGAGAACAATTAATCGGTGGAACCACTTGCCTCCAGAAGTTGTGAATGCTCCAACACTGGAAGTTTTTAAGAAGATATTGGGTAACCATTTGTCTGAAGTGGTGTAGGGCTTCCCGCCTGGGCAGTGGGTTGGATTAGAAGACCTCCAAGGTCCCTTCCAACTCTTGTTACTTTATTCTCTCTATATATGGCTATAGTTTGAAGGATTCCCCCCCTCCCCACATACCTCAGCTAGAAGATGTTTTATACCGCATTATGTGTTTGCATGTGTAGATCTGATGCGCCCAAGAGCCCGGCTAAATAATCATTTCTTTGTTTCTTAGTTGACAAAGCAGTGCCGTTTTTAATACTGCTTCGCTGGATAATTATTGGGTTTTGTTGTCTGTGTGTTTTTACTCGTTTGGTGTAACATTTAATGATTTCCCCACAGCACCAAGAGGACTCTGGCGTATCGATTCCGCTGCAGTTTAACTGACTCACAGCAAATGCGGAGGCTGCTTTAATATTAATTGCTAGACACGGCGGGGGCTTGCCAGCACTTCTGTGACACCGATTCCTTAAAAAAAAAAGGGGGGGGGAGGAAATAACCAAGCGGTGGGCCTGTGTAAATATGATACCCTAATGCAGCCTTTATCAAGCTTGGCCGCTTGAAAATGGGTGGACTTCAACTCCCAGAATTCCCCAGCCAACATGGCGATAGGCGGGCTTATTGCTTGGGAAAAGATACACCTTAGTCTTTGGCTTTTTCTTCTTCCTGAACCTTCTTTTGTCTCCTTGGGTGCCGTGTTGCTTCCTTGAGTTGAGAGCAAACGTAGTGACTTGAAGCTTCCTACTTCCAACCCCCAGTTAGGCAAGCTGTGCCCCAGAGGCGTAGTCCTCTCTCTTTCTGTGCCCATTGCTACAGATAAGGCCAACTGAGGCCACTTAGCTTTGGTTATCCAGAGAGAAAAAGAGAACAGGCGGATATCCCTGAGCCATACAACAGCAGCACAAAACTAGAAACAGCGTTAAAATGCTACTTGTGCATAGACCAGGGGTTGGCAACCTTAAACACTCCAAGAGCCATTTGGACCCGTTTCACCGGGAGTCACAAAACCCTTTTGACATCTAAAATGAAGATAACATTTTCTGCATATCGTTTTTTACCTTTGTGCTATGTATTAAAAAACTTATTTATCCATGGTTGGCATACTGGGGGTCGAAAAGCTCAATAAATTGTGTATTAGGGGGTCCTTCATAGCAATGATAAAAGGAGAACTTTTGTAGCTCAGGTTTGATAGGAGGGATCCTGGCTGCAGCACTAATGATGTTACCTAGTTTGGTATTGAAAGGTCTGCAAGAAAACAACCAAGCTCAGAGAGCACCCAGGACCCCTCACTTCATCATAGCTGAGCCAAAATAGCTGAACTAGAGGTAGTCCTTGATTTACAACAGTTCATTTAGTGACCATTCAAAGCTACAACGGCACTGATAAAAGCAAACTTATATGACCAGTTTTCCACACTTATGACCGTTGCACCATCCCCATGATCACGGGATCAAAATTCAGACATTCGGCCACTGACTCGTATTTATGACGGTCGCAGTGTCCCGGGGTCCCCTTTTGCCACCTTCTGACAAGCAAAGTCAACAGGGAAGCACCAGGTTCACTGAACAAGCATGTTGTTAATTTAACAACTGCAGTGATTCTCTGAACCACTGTAGCAAGAAAAGTCGTAAAATGGGGCAAAACTCATCTAACAAATTCCTCACTCAGCAACATAAATGCTGGGCACAACTGTGATCATAAGTCGAGGTATTATCTCGGTCCTCCTAATTCGGTTTTCAGAATTCGCAGATGTGGATTGAGCCCCTCTGCAGGCTGTGAGGGGGCTTCTGAGCCTCTACACCTCTTCACAGAGACAGTGCTCTCCCTCTTCCTCCTCCTTCCTCCTCCTCTTCCTCCCCTCCCAATAATTAGATTTCTTCCATTGTAACCCTTCCGCAGTAAATAACTGATTAGCAAAACCTGCACTGTGTCAATTCGGAGGGGCTGTTTTCACAAAGGCAGGGGTGGGTGGGAGTCAGCTTGCAATTTTCCTTGGCAGCACACAGCGGCTGGTGCCATCTCCCCTGCTGCCGTACTTTTTATTCCTATAAAAAGCAGTTAATTAACATTATTCTTTAATTATTGCTTCTATCAACAAGGGGGCTGTTTTTTTTTTCCCCCTCCTTCCCCTTCTTCCCAGCTGCCCCACGTGTGAGCTTCCTTTCCTGTTTGCCTGTTGAAAGGCAGCTGATGACTTCCGTCCGTTGTCACTTAATGGGGTCTATCGGGGACGGCCGTGTGCCAGAATGCTGTTAGCAGCCTGGAAGCATGTAATTTGCCCCCTCCGGCAAAAGTACTTTGGAAGTCTCTGGGTAGTTTTGAACTCTCTGTTCTTAATTAAATATGCAGCTTTTCACAGTAAGCAGGTTAATTCTTTTGTGTGGTGTTGTAATGCTGTTAGGAATTTTGCATAGTTCTTATTAAACATTATTCAGGCATTGTGGATTCTGTAATTAAAAAAAAAAGAAAGAACAAAGTTTCTTTAAAAAAAAAAACCCTCCCCGTCTTCTCTTCCCTCCCCCAATTAATTTATCAAATGAATTTTGCAAAGTTTTTTGAGGGGGGTTGGAGGAGAAGGATGAGGGGGTGGGGGTGGCAGCAGTGGCAATCCCGATGCTGCAGCGAGTCTTTTAAAAGGGGAAATATTTAATTGCTCACCCGGGATTGGTTGCTTATGAAAGATTTGGCTGTTTGATTAGCAAAGCCTTCGGGGAGAGGCTTTTAATGGTATGTGATTTTTTTCCTCCTAAATTGTGGGTCTCTCTGTGTGTGTGTGACTGTGGATAACTTGCCTTTTCTTCAAGTATCGTTCGGAGACCTCTGGGGAGGATTGCTGATAGAGGAGTAAAGAAGGAAATTTGGGGATCAGGCAAGACTGGAATTCATCATTTTAATAGCATCTGTGAACTCCTTCCCCAGCCTCTCAATATGTTAGGCAACCAGATCCCAGAATTCCATTGCCAACATGTCTAGGAATTATGGGAGTTATAGTCCCCAGTACATCTGGAGCAGTGGTGAAAACCAAATTTTTTTACTACCAGTTCTGTGGGTGTGGCTTGGTGGGCGTGACAGGAGAAGGATACTACAAAATCCCATTCCCTCCCCACTCCTGGGGAAGGACACTGCAAAATCCCCATTCCCACCTCACTCTGGGGCCAGCTGGAGGTGATATTTGCCAGTTCTCCGAACTAGTCAAAATTTCCGCTACCGGTTCTCCAGAACCTGTCAGAACCTACTGGATTTCACCCCAGATCTGGAGGGCAGCAGATTTGGGAGAAGGCTGCTATTATAGGAACAGCTTTTTGCTCCATGGTGTCAGATAGGCGGCAAAG
This sequence comes from Ptyas mucosa, assembly GCA_012654045.1. Classification (NCBI taxonomy): domain Eukaryota; kingdom Metazoa; phylum Chordata; class Lepidosauria; order Squamata; family Colubridae; genus Ptyas; species Ptyas mucosa. The sequence continues at coordinate 1,136,613 of WNWU01000081.1, forward strand.
TTTTATTTCCGATCATCGAGAGTGCCATTTTTCAAATACCATTTTACGTATTTTTCTTTCAAATTCTTCATGGCTGCCCATCTCAAAACCAGAACTCTGGGCAGCTCACAATTAGTAAATAAATATTGAAAAGTTGTTTCCTGCCTTTCATTTGGGACTTTAAAGTGGTCTACAAGAGGAGTCTCCAACCTTGACCACTTTAAGACCTGGGGACTTCAACTCCCAGAGTTCTGGCTGGGAACTTCTGGGAGTTGAAATCCACAAGTCTTAAAATTCCAAGGGTGGATATCCCTGGTGTAAAAAACGCTTTCTCTGTCTTTGCTCCACAATATACCTGTGAAGTAGGTTGTCCCAGAGTCACCCAGGGAGTTTTGACCACCGATGTACACCTGAGGTTAAGTTTCCTGGTGCCAGTCTTAAGAATTGGCACTTCAGTCACTTCTCATCTTGAGATCAGCTCAAGAAGAGCCCTGAGCAGCATTCCTGAAATCCCTGAGGTGTATAAGAGATCCCCAAACAGGCTGATGATACCTTCTTAACAAGCTTCCATCTTGATTTTTGAATTGTAGTTGTAGTTAGAATTCTCAGAAATAAACCTGAAAGGGTTGGCCTAGAGGTGGGCAAGGTATGATTGGTGACCGAGTGCCATCTGACAGCCTCATAATACATAACCCACAACACAATCATCCCAAGAGTTCTCTATAGTTTAAAAAGTATTAAATCACCTTGTTCAGCCTGAACATTCCAGCTAACTTGGTGCATGGATACCTAGATAGTTAGACATCATCAGAGCCTGTGAACCTTCAATGCAGTAACGCCAAATAAAGTTTTGCAGGAGTCTCTTTACACGTGCCTGCCTCTGTTTCCCAGCTTCGAAGTAATATTGTTTTTAAACGCTGTTCTTTTCCCTCCATCGAGTTAGGACTATCTTCCTTGTCATCTCACACAATCATGTAACCGTATCTGGTTTTTATCCAGGAGCAAAACCCCACCCTATTCTTCAGCTTCCAGATTGGTGTGATATTTTCATTAGACGGTGACATTTACCAGGGAAAATATTAAATTGTCAAACTGGCAGGCTGGGCTGTCTCGTCACAATGTCCATCCGGTCTGTGCAGAATGGCCAAGTTGGGCAGTGAAGGCAGAGCTCGTTTAAATCCCTGCTTGGTTTCTTATACGCAATCTGGTTGTGTGAGTGTAGGCTTGTTTTGAAGGGCATCTTCCCAAATACTCTTGCAATGCATATAACAGGCATGAAAATAAAGAAGAGCTCCAGATTTGTCCATATGGTCCATATGTCCATTTGTCCATTTGTCCATATGTCAGCCTAAAGTTGAAAAAACACTGAGTTACAGGGTACAAAGTTATATTTATGTACACATTTACTGTTATTTTGGAGAGGATTCATCCCAGACACCTTTTTTACATGGTGTCAAAGTTCTTTCCTGAATTAATTGCTGTTAATTAATTAGTTTCTTTTATTTCCCCGATAGCTGCAAGAATTTGTTGGCTGTTGGAGGAATAAAAGAAAGTCTGTTCAAAGGACTCCATCAAACAGACCGGATTATGGGGATGGGCCAGAAAGAATACAAACTGGGATTGTGGGTTTGTATTAAGCTGACTTTCCTTGACATCAGCGAGGGGTTTTGAAAACGTGACCACACCAACTGGAAAAGAACAATAACCATAATGTTAAACGGCTTCCTGACGGAACTCCCTGCCCTTACATGCCGTGATTACCGCTAGCATAACCAGGTCTTTTTAAGCAGTGTTGCATGTGGGCCTGAAATTATATTCAGCTCTTCTGTTCTATAGGCAGTGGTGTATTGGAACATTTATTTTTTAGAGATGTGTCTCCCCATAACGGTTGAGGATTGGTCAGGACCATGGATAGCTCATTGTAAAGCTGAACGCTAGGACTGTTTGTTAGCAAGCCAGGGCTTCAGGCGTTGGTCCGAAGCCCATAGATGAGAAATAACAACAATAATACCTTTAAATCTGCTCCGTTACAAAAACTGGGTTGTCCCCCAGAAATGCCCACGTGGGTCTTTGTCTAAACAGGCACAAAAGCACCCTTATTCTACATCTTATTCCTTCTTAGCTAGTATAATTCTAGAGTTGGAGTCCACCCATCTTCAAATAACCAAGATTGAGAAGCCCTGCCCTAGATTAACAATGCAAAGACTCTCAGAAACTTGCTTTTGGCCCTGTCGGGGTCCCCATGCTTTGAAGGAGGGGAACTCTGCTTCCCCACCTCTTTTAAAATCTTATTTCCCTCTCGGCTCTTCTAGGGGGAAAGGGGCCTGTCAGGAAGCCAAAGAATGGCACAGGAGGAGTCGGGGTGCTGGAATGCAATGCGCCCGAGTGAGTTGATAAAATTGTCTCTGACGGCTTCCTGGGTAATGAACTCCTTCTCTTGCTTTGTAGTAGGCGGGAAGGTCTCCGTGCTCCTCTTGAGCTGCTCGGTAGGCTACAGATGTTGCACTTCAAAAGAAAATGGCTAATGATAGCACTCTCTATGCAAGCAGGAAAGAGATTTGGGGGGAGGGGGGAAGGGTCTTTTGCACCTGACTGGCATCAGAAGCAGGAGGTTTTGCAAAGGCCTCGTGGAGACCCACCAGCCAAACCAGGGTTTGCTTTAATACAAAGGAATCCCCTTTATTTGCTTGTTCCCTGCTCTTGGCGGCTCAGGAGGCCACCCATGGTGGGGGTCATTAGCAAGCCCGGCTTTCCAGTTTGCGCCTCAGAGCTGTCTGAAAGTGAGCAGGCTGCTCGGCGTTACTTTGGGGTCAAAGGCAGGAACTTAGAATCCATGTTTCCAGCCTTCTTCCCTTCCTAGGCATAATTCTCAGTGGACAGGGCAAAAGAAAGCCTCTGGGGCAGGGGTGAAATGCTACCGGTTTGCACCGGTTCGGGCGAATCAGTAGCGGCAGTGGCGAGTGGTTCAGAGAACCAGTAGCGGCAGCAGCGCGAGGCTCCACCCACCCACCTGGACATCGTTACTTCCTGGTTTTAACCAGGATGTAACCTGTTTTTGACCCTCTGCGCATGCGCAGAAGGCTTTGCGCATGTGCAGAGGTTCTAAAATCACATGTGACACACATGCGCACACTTCTGAACCAGTAGGGAAGGTAAGTAGATTTCACCCCTGCTCTGGGGTAGTGCAATTCCAAGGCCCAAAGATTTGGGTTGGTTCTCACCAAAGGGAGCAAAGTTGGGGTCCCAGGAAGCTTTCTGTCACCGCTTCAGGTCTCCAGATGAACTCTGAACTCCAATCTTTGAAGCAGAGTCTTCTGGCTGTAGCAGAACTGGTCTATGAGATGGATACCTTTCTCTCCCCCACCCCCACCCCCCGAATGGGTTTGCCTGGAGTGAATTTCTGGGCTGCCTCCCCAAAGAGGAATACCTTTGGAGCTCCCCTCAAAAGAGCATGGCCTGCACACTTTTGCAGCCCAAGGGTTTCTGCAAAGGCGCTTGCCCGTGTTGGGTGGCTGGTATGGGAAGGCAGGAGGGGTGGGGTGGGCAGCGGACAGGAGAAGGACCTGCCAGACTCTAAATGAAGGAATATTGGATGGGTATTGATAGATTTCTGGGCGTTCTGCATTAAATCAGCCAGACTTTCTGACTCCTGGTGTTTTAGCAACCGTAAGAAGCTAGCCTTTCTTTTCTCAAAGAGGTTGTTGAAATGAATCAAATTGGGAGGGGGGGGAGTGGATGGGGAGAAGAGAACCAAGGATGGATGCTTGCTTAGAAGGGATTGAAAAATTATAATTCTGTGCTCTTCCAACCCAGTTCAGATTCTATTTCGGTTCCCATCCAGCTTAATTTGTATTTTCTATTTGCTTCTGGTTGGAGAGCTCCGATTTCCTCTGATCTGGATGTGCAGGCAGCACTTGGCTGATCCCCGAAAAGACTAAGCAGATCCCTCTCACCTCTGAATGGAGACCCCAGGAAGCCTGAGGGGCTCATAGGCCAATCTAAGAAGTTATAAGGGCTTCTAGGGGGAAGCCAGACAGGGGGTCAACTAAGGCTGCGTTGCTTCTGAGAAGGAGCTTTTGCCTTTACACAAGAGTTGCACAAGTGGGGCAGTTTGAACGCTCTCCATGACCTTTTGTTACTAGCTCTGTTGCCGAGAACAGGAGTAGGAGGTGAGCTGGGGTTTTTGGAGTCCTCAGGCCTGTCTTTTCCAACCTTGGCAACTTTTAAGATGTCTGGCTGGGGAATTCTGGGAGTTGAAGTCCACACATCTTAAAAGTTGCTAAGGTTGGGAAAAAATTGCTCTATCTAGGTTGAGCTAAACTAACACATTCGTGCTTCTGATAAGTCACGTACCAGATTCTCTGAGGGCCGAAGGCCTCTGAGATTTTGGCTTTAGCCTGCATAGGCCCCACTCAAGGTGCCAGTTCTCGGCTTGCAAATAATTTCCCCTTGTCAATCTCCGGTTGAACCGGGTCACTGAGGTCCAGGGGTTAATAATGGGATGCTTGGGGTGTTTCCCCTTCCCCGTTTTTTGTTTTGGTGCACATGGATCTTGTATGGGCTTTTATTTATTTATTTTTTGGCTTTCCATGGTTGTCAGCAGCCCCCTTGATAACATATGAAAGAATCCTATTCTCTTGATTAGATTTTGAAATGGATCAATTTTTAATCAGGAGAACATCTGACCCACTCAATAAGAGCGTCGCATTGTACCGAAGGCCGGGGAGGGTGGGGGGATGGGTGGGGGGAAACAGTGGAGGGCGTGGGGAAGATGGCCGATGATTTAACGGATTATTTGTTGTTTCTTCATCGTCGGAAGCAAAACGCACGTGGAATCGTGCCCTCCCACATAAAATCGATGCGGCGTCTTTAAAAACAAAACAAAACAAAACAAAACAAACAACTGCCCCCTCCCCACTCCTGCCCAGCTTCCCCCCAATCATATGTTTGATCCATCGGTTGGAAAAATCCATGGGTCCTGCTTAAGAGATAAGAGCGCCGGCTAAATGTTGGAGGCCGGTTATCCGCCCTGATTGACTTGCCGGTGGGGAAATGCTGATTAATGGATGAACTCTGCGTATTTATGGGTGAGGGAGGGACGACGGGAGACAGAGGGGGCCCAAAGGATGGCATTTGGCTGAGCTGGCGAGGCTTCCAGAGAGGGTGAGTTGGGCCGCCTGGGGCAAAACAGAGGCTGCTCAGGGCCAGATTGATTAGAACAGGTCAAGCCAGAAGAGACGTACAGGTAATCCTCGATTTACACCAGTTCATTTACTGACCTGACTGTTTTTCACGCTTACGACCGTTGCCGCATTCCCCTGCTCACGTGATCAAAATCGAGGCGCTTGCCAATTGATAGTTGTGTGGCAGTTGTAGTGTCCCGGGCTTGTGATCGCCTCCTGGACATGCCAAGACAGATTCACTTCACCCATTCGGTTCACGTAACGATTCCCTGAACAACGGTGGTAAAAATGGGATAAAGCTCAGCTAACAAATGTCTCACTTAGCGACAAAAATGTTGGGCTCCATTGTGGTCATAATTCGAGGACTACCTGTATTGTAAGTTAGAGGAAGCTCAGTACTGCAAAACACGGGAGCTCCCAGCCGGGCTGCAGGCTCTGTTTTCTCCACCTGAATGGAAGTTCTCCTTTTCCCTGGACAAAGGGGGAGGGAGGCACTGGCTGACCTAATTAAATTAGCAGTTGTGGGCTTTTGGGGGGGGGAGCAAAGGTGCTTTAAAAAAAAAAGGCTGGGGGAGCTCAAATACCTGGTGCTTTGTGCTTTGTCTCTGGGCCACTGGTAATGGGGTGGGGGGAGGTGGCCAAGTACAAATCTGCACTTTTAAAAAAATCCCAATCGTGCTGGGTGAAAATGGGGCACCTTTGTGTTTTATCCCGTCAGGGGAGGCTCCTTAGGAGGGTCCTCATTAAGGCCAGGGGCTCCAAAGCAGGGGTGAAATCCAGCAGGTTCTGACAGGTTCTGGAGAACCGGTAGCGGAAATTTTGAGCAGTTCGGAGAACTGGCAAATACTACCTCTGGCTGGCCCCAGAGTGGGGTGGGAATGGGGATTTTGCAGTATCCTTCCCCTGCCACGCCCACCAAGCCACGCCCACAGAACCGGTAGGGGAAAAAAATTGAATTTCACCCCTGCCCCAAAGTCTGAGACCCTCCAAAAATGGCTGCCAAACGATACTCCTGAACAGAAGTGGGAGAGCCAATGACTTCAGATGTATCTCTTAAATCCCCTTCACAACGAAATGAGATGCAAGGATCGATCCCATTCTTTGTCTTGGTCCAACCTCAAGTTTTGCTCCACCTCAGAAAAAAAAAATAGCTTCTCTTTGGGAGTTTCTGGAGAAATGACCCTTGGCCATATTAATCAGGCCACGTTGCCTTGATCTGGGTTCAGGTCTCCCTTCTGGATGGTCAGTGTACTTGTGGTTCAGCTCTAGGTAGAGTCTTGCCCCCCCCCCTCCCCACCAATCACTATGTATCTCCACCCCTGAATTAACAGCTGTCTGGATCCAATTGCGCCATGCATGTTTCAAAACTCTCCTGCCCGATTCCAGGGGTCCAATAAAGACCCCCATAATGGCTTATTATACACTCTTCTGTCGGCAGGAATGCAAGAAATACCAGCTCATGATTAAAAACATTCGTGACTCTGGAAGGTTAAATATGCATGTTATATCATCTCTGGCACTTTTACTGCTCCAGAGCTGCGGAAGGAAGGACGCGATTGGTTCAAAGGGGATCTTGTTCTAACGATGATGATGATGGCCTTTTAGGAAACCCTGGTTGATAGGCAACCATGATTTACCATCCGTTTCTTGAACACGGTGTAAAAGAAACTCCCCTACGTGAAAGGCCTTTACTCAAGGAAGAACTGAATGGTTAACGAAGTGGATTTTGAAGGCAGAGAGGGAAAAAGATCACTCTTTCTGTGCACATTTTCCTCCTTCTCTTCCTCCTTTCCCTTCTCCTCCTCCTCCTTTTCCTCCTTCTCTTCTTCTTCCTCCTTTTTCCACCCCCATTCCTCCTCCTCCTACTTACTAGTGTTATGGCATTAATATTTGTACTGAAAGAAGCACAATCATTATTGATTGTTCTTTTTGGATTTTCTTGGCTGCTGATAGGAGAAGGAATTCAATTCCTCACTGCTGGAAAACTGTCTGCCCCAGAGTTGGTTGTTCATTTCAGAGAGAATTTGTTTTCCTTTCTGTGTGTGTGTGTGTGTGTGTGTGTGTGTTTCAGCCACCAGGGATTGTTTGGTCTACTGCAGTGGGAATTGAGAGATTTGGTCATCAGTGATTGGCTGGCTGCTGTTGCCTCACCAAGGGGAAGGGAAACCCAAAGGAAGCTAAATCTGCTGCTTAGAGATTTGGCTTTATTTTGAGGGTCACAGGAGGAAGGTGAAGGCCTCCTAAGACAACTAGCCAAGGGGCATGAAGGAGCTTTTTCAGGAAAAGAGAAAATTTGCACAGAGAGAAGAGCTGGGGTTGTGTCAAGGGTGGCAGAATCTCTCCTGTTGGATTTGCACTTCCTTTGGTGTAAAACAGCCAGCCTGGTATCCTTGCGGAAAGCTGAGAATTTGTGTCAAGGATGAAGAAAATGTCAAGGTGCAGTCTGGAAGGACCCACCTGCAGATTGGTACCTGGAGACGCTTGGAAAGAAGCATGTTTCTGATACAAGCCCAAACGACTTGTTAAATAAAAAGTATTTTGAGGAAGCTGTGAAATGACAAGAACGGGCTTAAAAATTCTGGAGGCATCCTATTGTCTTTCTCCCCCATCTTGAAGACCTCCCTTAATCCTGCTTGACAGCTTATCCCCTCGCCGTCCCCAATTGTCAAGGGCTGATTGACAGCCATCAAGAATGATAATGAAATGTAATTAAAAGTTTGAACTCATGATGTGGAGACTGTTGTCAGGAGGAATGCCAGCCATATACAGCCAGCTGCCATCAGAGGGAGGAAGGGGCTGGTAGGTGGGTACCAATGATGCCAGGACACCCCCCGCCCCAAGACTGAGATCTGCAAAGAAGGATGCAGAGATGGGTGTGCAAAGCCATAGCACCGATGCTCCAAAATCTTTATGGCTCCTAAACAGAACCTCGAAACGTTATTGATCTGTACCAGCTCCCAAGGTGTACTCTTCTTTTTTCCCATTCTAGCTGACTTCACCAAACTGGGGAGGGGGGCGAGAGATATTTTAATCATGTTCTTGTGAGGTTTGGGGGGGGGGGCATCACAGCTGCGGTGACTGTGTGGCTTTGCAGAGAGAGCCCTCGGAGAAGGGTGGAGGTTTGCCGGATGGAAACGAATGGGGGATTAACGGGGCCCCAGTGAAACGGATCTGCCACCGTAAGCCTACTACTTTATTTGACACATTATAGGTTTAAAGGACATGAAATCAAACCTAATAAATCATCATCTAGAGCTCTGGCAAGCAGGAGAGAATCTGATACCAGCTTTAATCTCTTTGCTACCAGATGCCAAGGCCGCATTCTTGGTGCCACGCGGGCAAATGGAGCCAGATTGGGTCCTGTATTGGCATTGGTGTCTGAAGGACACAGCTTTTGCGGGATTTCCTCTTGGCTGAAGCAAGAATGAAGCTCTCCCTCCCTCCCTTTCTCTCTCTCTCTCTCATTGTAAAGTACAAGGGATAAAAATCTACTTTTCAAATCCCTTGAAGGAGGCGGCGTACTTGCCAGAGGGTGCTCATTGCTAGGTTGTTAGTGGCAGGATTTTGTGTGCCCTCTAATGTGGTTCTATTTAGCAGGTATGTAGCTTTCCATTGGTGTCTTGCATTGGCAGAAATTGATGGATGAAGCCAATCAGATTATCCTTCTAGATTCATCCCCTCAGCTGGTCCATCTTCCACAGACTGCAGAATATTACCTTAAACTCCCCCCAGTTGTTTTCTTGCAGGTATTTCATTGCCCAACTAGGTAACATGAGCAGTGCTGGTGAGTGTGAGGTTCTCTCCCCATTTGGCCCTACCGGTACTGGTTGTGGTTTTGCCCTCAGTGTTTCCTTGATTGGGGCATTGTTTTCTGCTTGTTTGTCTAGGGTTAATCCCTGCTTATCTAAATGTTAACCCCTGGAGGGGATGTATTCTACTCTGATGATGTTACCTCGTTGGGCAATGAAATATCTGCAATCAAAGAGCCAAACTCAGAAACCACCAAGGACCCCACCGTTCAATCCTGAGCTACAAATATTCTCTTCTATCGTTATCAAAGCCGTTGTTTAATATTTGGACTCGGAGCCCCCTCTGAACCATTTCACATTGCATGCGGCAATGACGCCTTTCAACATCCTTAATGAGAACAGACTTGGGGTTGTCACTGTTTATTAGTCTTTGCTGAAAAGCAAAATGATTTTCTTCCCACACCCTGCCCCAGTCTGTGATTGTTGCTCACATCACAATCTATCAAAGCGGGTTGCAGTGGGGAAAGGAGCTTGGGCACTTGCTAAACCGATCAGAATTCCGTCACGACAATTGAAAACACCTGGTCTTTGGTGCAGAAAATGGTTTTTGCCCACTGCATTTGGGAAGGCTGTAGAAACTGTCTTAGCAGAGTGAGTTGCCCTCTTTGCCAACGTAAAGGGTGGGCATTTCCTTTGTCCTTAAATGAGACCCCCCCCCATGTGTGCAATGTATTAGCCCACTAATTAAGTGGACACAGATCATCATAAGATGTGGACGAGCCACTTTGAGAAACAAGGTAAGGTGAGGCAGTGGCCGTTAATTGGACTCCATTAATGTCCTCTCTGCAAGGGGCATAGCTAACGGGAGATTTCTGGGGGCAGAACCAGGGAGTTTAAAGTTCTTGCCCATAAACCGATTGCATGCAATGCCACTTATTGCTTGGCTGTGAGGGGGAATTTCCAAACGCCGGATCTCTAGCTTTGTTCCACGTTGCAATTAGAAAGCTGTGCAGGAATCTGTTTGCAGGAGTTTCTAAAATTAATGATTCCAACCGGTGCTGTGCAGAAATCAATGGCTCCTGCTTTAACGGCCCCGTTTCGGAGTGTTTGTTTGTTTAAGTTTAAGGGGTTACATTCCTACAGCAGGGGATTCTTTCATAAACTGCTGTCCCCAAACCAGTGTCCCCAGGTCTGTTATCTGGGGGAGGGGATGACAGTTGCAGAGAAATATCCCTAAAAAGCTGGCAGGGTAGGCCAGATTTGAGATTTGATATAATCCTTGCATTTGGGGGAGGGGGTTGCCTGATGTGAAAAGGATCCACCTTTGAACCCACTGATGTACTTGACATTGTGGGTCTTTCCTTCCATACACAGTGAGTGTTGTGTTCCAGTTTGCAAATGCTTCCCCTTAATGTTGCAATGATTTGTGACTATTGGTGCAAGATCTCTGGTGAGCCTTTCTTTTGGAGAGGATGGTCAGTGCTAGGAGCAATTCATAGGGAAGGTGGTTTAAGCCCACATTTAAAAACATAAAAGCATGGAGGAAATGCATTTGTTTGCAAACCTACTTATAAACCTGGGTTCGCTGCTGTGTAACGTGTGAAAAGCACCGTGGTGACTTCGTGGGCAACAGCACAGTTTTGCATATCGGGGTTTGCTGAGCAAACTGGCATACTTGGGAGCGAGGCCCATGGGTCTGGGCAGGCTGGCTCCATTTCATATTTAATTAATTTGAGTCCGGTGTTGGTTGGGTTTATTCTGACCAGAGGACTTTGGTTACAAGGCTATAAGGTTCAAACAGTTATTAATATAATCTGAAAGTAAACTGGGTACGGGTATTTTTAGCAAATTGTTCTTTACGGTATTGATTTATATCTAATATAGTACTTGCATGAACAATAGTTGTAAATCTGCGAGCATTCATCATCTGAAATAGCTATGAAGTTAGTTTTTAAAACATGTATTGGAGGAGAAGATGACATTTTTATATCGGGGGATGTATGGTGGGATGTAGTGGTGGGACGCAGGCAGAGACGGTTAAGATCACAATCATGAAAAGATAATGAAAACAACACATGGCACAACAGTTTAATTAAATCAAAACGGGCACTATTCCATTGCACTGGTTAAAATATAGACTTTTTATCAACATGGGCCCACTGAATTTGAGCTGAAAAGAGGGGGTGTGCATGACACCTCAGATTATGAGAAACCTCCAAGAAAACAGCCCATAATAGTACCCCTTGGTGGCATCTAGGCTAGCGTGAGTTCAAAGCACCTTCCCCAATCCTGGCACCAAATCCTTCCTGATGTGAAATGCAGAATATTTTCAAGCGTGCTCTTATTTAGGCACAGAACTAGGCAGTATCAAAGTCAAATATTTCCCCAACCTCTTCCTATTCCCTTGCCTTTTTAGTTGTCTGTTTGCTACCTAATTAGCAGCTATTTTGTTACTGCTATTAAAAATAGTAACCAGAGGGGTAATTTCCTGGGTGATTTGATCCCAGGCAATTAGGGATCAAGTGGTCATCACCCCTGCTCTGAATCTGCTCCTCCCTATTCGCCTCTGAATTAAGCAACCTTTTTTCCCCCCCTACACCCAAAAAAAAACCTATTTGGCCAACATTTGATGAGCCAAAAAGCTCCCTGTCTCTAGAATTGGAGGCCAACCCTGAGAGAAGAGGCTGAAAGAGCTGCCCATTTGAAGTGAGAATAGAAAGTATAGCTTGTGATTTGAATCAACCTACATGGTCCCCAATTGGTTGCAGCGACACCTTCCAAAAGTGGCCGTTAATGTTAGAACAGGGGTCGGCAACCTTAAACACTCAAAGAGCCATTTGGACCCGTTTCCCACAGAAAAGAAAACACCGGGAGCCACAAAACCCTTCCTGTGCCTGACTATTTCCTGAGTGGCCACAGAACTAGCATATGTAGTTGAATGAAACATTCTGTTTTCTTCTGAAACTTTTCTTTTCTTGGATTTATCTATGGTTGGCCTACCGGGGATCGAAAAGCTCAATAAATCGCGTACCAGCAGGTATCACACATTGGCAGTTGTAATATTTTGAGCGACAGGGAGCCGCAGCAGAGGGATGAAAGAGCCACATGTGGCTCCAGAGCCGCGGGTTGCTGACCCCTGTGTTAGAACATAGAATAATAGGGTTGGAAGAGATTTTGGAGGTCTTCTAGTCCAGCCCTTTGCTCAAGCAGGAGGCCTTACATTATTTCGAAAGAGGTGGCTGTCCCGTCTCTTCTTAAAAAACTCCAGTGATGGAGCGCCCACAACTTCAGGAGGCAAGCCATTCTAGCGATTTTGGTTTCACTTGATTCTGATGTTGTTATTCTTTAAATCACAGTATTGAAAGAATTCCTAATTAGGCAGTAAATCATCAGCCAATGCACCATAGAGGAAGTGACAATCTTCTAGCTGTGTAGATGATTGGTTATGAAAAAGGATACCCTGAGAAGTCATACTAGCCAAAATCTTTTCATCAAGGAACTGACGGGTGTTTTATGTTCAGAATGACTGCAGATATCCGAGCCCATGTTGACAATAAATTCAACAAAATCAGGAGTTTACCGCTCAGTCAGACCGTGCATCTTTTCCTCAAAGCTGAACAATGTTTTTGTGATGGGGTAAAGGCAGGGAAAAAAATCCCAATTTCATGTAAACTTTGAGCTTAGACTGTAGCCCTCTGAAGTGTGTGGGCATATTTAAATTCTAATTTTAGCCGTCCAAAAGAAGATTACAGGCTCACCTCTTGGAACTTTTAAAAAAAGCCTCTCACCATCGGAGTGGAGGCCCCGGTGCCTTTAATCCTGAACTTTAATTTAAAATTAAAGAAATCTTTTCAACACTGGTGTTGTTCTCCTTTAGCACACCCGCCCTTTTATTTTCCAAGAAGTGGTTTGCCATTGCTCTCATGTAGGGCAAAGATGCAGGCAGCTCTTTACAGCTCTTTACAGCTCTTTACTCTACAGATTTATTTATTTATTTAAGGAGAGGAGAAAATGAACCGGGGCAAGGCAGAGTTTGGGGATGGAGGAAGGAGTCTCAAAAGTTTGAAATGTTACATAGAAAGGAAGGGGTGACCCCGGAGGAATTAGATTCATCCACAGATCTATTCAATCAATCAGAATGGAGCTGGAAGGGGCCTTGGAGGTCTTATAGTCCACCCTCCTGATCAAGCAGGAGACCTTGTACAATTTGAGACTGTCCAGTCTTTTCTGAAAAGCCTCCAGCGATGAAGCACCCAAAACTTCTGAAGGCAGGCTTTGCCACGGGTTATTTTTCTCACTGTCAGGACATTCCTCCTTAATTCCAGGTTGCTTCTCTCATGGATTAGTTTCCATCCATGGTTTTCTTGTCTTGCTTTCTGGGGCTTTGGAGAATAGGTCAACCCCTTCTTCTTTGGGGCAGCTCCTCAAATACTGGAAGACTGCTATCATGACATCCTAGATCCTTCTTTTCTCTAGACTGGCCATACCCAATTCCTGCAACCATTCTCCAGGCCTTTAATCATATATATATATATGATTATATATACACACATATACATAACTATATCTATATATATCCCTTTCCCTCTGCTCCCAAGCCTCTGTCACTTTCTCCCCTTCCAAGGCTGGGTCTGGCAGGAATGAAGAGGGGAAAAAAAGCATGAATAATAAAATCAGTGACATGGTTTGCCCCCAATAAAAAGGGGGTGGGGGCGCGAATTAAGAGGTAGATCAAAGGCAACTCTGCTCTGCGGCTGCAAAGAATAAAAGGCATTTTGCTTTTCAAACTCCCTGCACTGCTGACATGCGAGAGGGGTCAGAGTGCTCCCCCCCCCACTCCCTCCTTGCCCACCCCCAGCCCGGCTTGTTATGGAAAGCTG
>WNWU01000081.1:1150803-1193519 GCA_012654045.1 Ptyas mucosa
TGTGCTTGAAACGGGGGATGGAAACGAGGGTCAAGGGTTGGGGTCTCAATGCAATGTGTATGATACAACCTTACCCAAATCAGCTAAATAATGACACCCCCCCCCTCAGTCGTATGGCAGAATCTGGGTCTCTCTGCCCTCTTTCCAGTTCTGCAAACTTAAGTTATGATGTCGTTTGTAGGACTGTTGGGTGGACCCGTCTCATTCAGTTAACCCTGAAAAGTTGATTGCTATTCTTCATTGGCGGTAGGGCGGGATAAAGCCCTCTGCACAAGCTCAGGGTCCCTTTTCCTGCTACTGTGGGTCTTCTTGGGCCGTATGCAGAAGAGGAGGAAGAACCCTTCCCATCCTCAAGGAAGGGGCTGTCACAACTATTCCCCAAAGCCCCTGAAGGCAGGAGACGAAGCAATGGAAGGAAACTAATCCAGGAGAGAAGCAACCTGGAATTTCCTAAAACTGAGAACAATTAACCAGTGAAACAACTTGCCTCCAGAAGTTGTGGTTGCTCCATGTCTGGAGATTTTAAAGAAGAGACAGGATAAATGTTTGTCTGAAATGGTGTAGGGTCTCTTGCTTGAGCAGGGGGATGGACTAGAACAGGAGTCCCCAACCTTTCGGACCTCAGGGACCACTAAATTCATAATTTTAAATCCCGCGGACCACTAATATGACCTGCCTAATGACCGGCTGGGTGGGTGTGGCTAGGTGGTCATGTGACTGGGTGGGCATGGTCAACTCAATGTCACTCATGTCAAGGGGCACCTCAACAGCCCCTACTCGCCCCTCCCCTCCCAGCCACTCCTCCCCTGCCTGCCCAGGCTCCTTAGGGCCCCAACAGGAAGCCACCACAAGAAAGAGTTGGCAAAACATCTGGCTCAGTTCAAATTGGATCTGGCCGAGAAGGAGGCTCAGCAGAAGCACCTCACTGAGGACTAGGAGCATAAGCTTTCCAAGCAGAGGGAAGACCTGCGGGAGTGCAAGGCCAGGTACGGGTGCCGGGAGGCTCAGCAGGCTGAGATGGTCATCCAGTTCCAGGCCATGATGCAGTCCCACTGGAACGAGGCCCTCCGGCTCTTCGCCACCAGCGGCTCTTCCCTCCAGCCTTCACCCAAAGCCCCCCACCAGGAGGCAGAAGCAGATCCCGAATCAGAATTTCTGCCCCCCTCCGACCCGCACAAAAAGACCCCGAAGGGGGAGACTCTCTGCAGCAACACAAACGTTCATTGCACATATCCAGCCCAGGGGCCGTAGTTTCAGGACCCCTGATTTAGTGCAATATAAAAAATGCAAATATTTTTTCTGAGGACCACCAACATTTTCTCACGGACCACCAGTTGGTGACCACTGGACTAGAAGACCGCCAAGGTCCTTCCAAGGCTGTTGTTCTGTTATTCATGCCTGGGCTGGTTTTTTTTTTCTTGTTCTTTTTTTGGGGGGGGCAGCCTCTTTCAGCAGCTAGTGGAGGATGCCTGATTTTCCAAATCTTTTTTTTTTTCCTCTGAATTGATCACCTGCGAGACCACTCTACGTGTGAATAATTAAGCCTGCTCTGGGCTTCTAATGAGGCTGTTTTTGAAAGATGTCTTCTGCAGCCCTGCTCTGCTCTTGGCCTCCTGCTGCTGGTTGGGAGAAGCCTGGTCACCCGGTATGCACGTACTGAAATTTGCTTGCGTGAATGATCGATAGATGTATGCTTGTGCCTGGGCTGTTTATGAAACTCTTTTATCAATCTGCAGACAGCAGGGGATCAAGAGGGGAGGGGGGGTAAGGCCAGGATGCTGAGCCCTGCTTTAAGATGAGGATGAATTAATGGCTGGGATGCATGGCCGTTGGTAGAATGGCTGGAGGAGAAGACGGGGAGCCCCCCTCCCTAACATTGCTTGGGGAACTGGGAAGGGAGAGTTAGTGCAAAACTCCACGTATTACTGCCTGCTTCCCTAGATTGGAGAAGATGATTATTAATAAAGGAGAATATTGGTAGCTCAGGGTTGAAATGGGGGGTCTTTGGTGCTCTCTGAGCTTGGGGGTTTTCTTGCAGATGTTTCACTACCCAAACTAGGGACCATGATCAGTGCTAGAAGGGAGGGGTAGTGCTGGGATAGGAGGAGGAATAGGGAGAGGAGAGAGGAGAAGGAGGAGGAGGAGGAGGAAGAGGACTGTGGGGTCCTTGGTGCTTTCTTAGCTTGGCGGTTTTCTTGTAGACTTTTCATTACTCAAACTAGGGGGCATTATTTTCCCACAGGATTATTTTTGCAAAGTGGGGCTGACCTTGACTAGGTCTGGCTCTGCAACAGAGCCCGTGTTGTGCAAGATCTCGATCTACAAGGCCGGCGAGAACCTCCATGGCCTCACGTTCTCTTCCACCTCATGCTTCGTCCGGTGAAAGCAGCTACGAGGCTGCTGATGCTATTTTCTGAAAATCTCAGCGTGCTCTAAGCGGGAGGCCACTTTACTATTCAGCACCGTGTGGGCATCTGGTTACGCTCAGCGTGCTACTAGAGTAGGCGAGGTGGCTAGGAGGCCTCCAGATGCTTTGCCCCTGGGCTCCAGTCAGCATCCTGGGGATTTTGGATCTTTGACGGGGAACTAGATTGTCTTTCTCGAGCTAGTGCAACCTCTGCTTTCTCCATGAACTGTCCAAGGTCTTTAAAGAGTCTTCGCTCTTCTAATCTTCCACCTTCTTGGTCCTTGGTGCCTTTGTAAGGCTTGCAGAGGGAGAG
This sequence comes from Ptyas mucosa, assembly GCA_012654045.1. NCBI lineage: Eukaryota > Metazoa > Chordata > Lepidosauria > Squamata > Colubridae > Ptyas > Ptyas mucosa. The sequence continues at coordinate 1,153,524 of WNWU01000081.1, forward strand.
GTGATGGCCTGACCCAGGACATCTGTGTTTTTTGAAGACTCTTTCATTCCAGTGAAGATGTTGATGCTTTCAGTCCATCCAGGGTGGGAACAACATGATTAGAGTTTGGTCTTTCCTCTTGGAAGATGAGGACGGCTGGCTAGGAAATCCTGGGAGTTGAAGTCCACAAGTCTTAGAGTTGCCAGGTTTGGAGACCCCTGATCTAAGAGAACCAACTTTTTAGAAATAAGCTTTTACAGTAATCGTAGCTTTTTTCCCCCCCACCCAATCGGGCCATTAAAAAAAGCCGATGCTAGTCTTCCATTCTTTTTATACAAATCACACCCAGAGACAAATTATACAATTATATTTTTTAAAACACCATACATCTTTTCCTCTTTCGGTCTCTGAAAATGTAAAAAAAAGAAAAAAAAAGAAAGAAAGAAAGCTGTTTTGGCTAAACAGTCCTAATTTTATCCTAGTTAGTTTTTTAGTTCAACGGCTTAAAATCATTTCCCTACAAAACTTAATCTTTCATAGCGTAATTCGACATAGCCGTTGCCCATTATGTGTGTAATATCCCACCAATTAATGCTTGGAACTGCTTTGCTATGATTTAAGTACTGTGGACAGACAGGAAGGGGGGGGATCCATCTCTTTGGGGCTAATTAGGGAGGTTACTTTTATAAAAACAACCGTGGGCAAGAATTTACTATAAAAAAATCATCCACTGACAACTCTTAATTCTGTGCAGGAATCTAGCTTGGCACCTTCCTCACCCATCTTCTCTTTTTCAAGCTTCACCAAGGTACCTTTTGCGTTCTTGGAAAGGTTGCTGAACCCTGAATTAATTGGGGGGGGGGGAAGAGCTCATCAAGACACAAACTCAATTGAAGCATTCCATGGCTTTTTGGGGTTCCCCCCCCAACTTCCCAACTGCATCTGCCTTTTAAATCTGTCCTTTGGGGCAACGTTTCTCCAGTTTAGCAGCTTGAAGTTGGATGGACTTCAACTCCCAGGCTGGTTCCTCCTGAACTCCAGGCCTTCCCCAAAGCCCCCTTTGAGTCTTGTAAGGAGGGAGCTTTTCCCAGCTGGAGTTTAGGGGACAGGTAGTCCTCAACTTACAACGGTCTGCTTAGTGACGGTTAGACAAAAAGTGGCTTACGGCCATTTTTCACATTTACGACCATCGCAGCATTCCCGTGGTCACTGGATCAAAATTCGGATGATTGGCGACTGGCTCACATTTATGACGGCCACAGCATCCCAGGGTCACATGATCCCCTTTTGCGACCTTCTGACAAGCCAGATTCACTTAACAACCGTGTTCCTACCAGAACAATGGCAGTGATTCCCTTAATGACGGTGGCAAGAAAAGTCGTAAGATGGGGCAAAGCTCACTGAACTGTCTTGCTTAGCAGTGGAAATGGGGCTCCGTTGTGGTCGTAAGTCGAGGACCACCTCTACGTGAGTCCAACAGTGGAAATTAAGCAAAATCTGTAACTCCCAAGGAAAGACCAGAAGGAGGCCTCCTGCCTCGGTTACCCAGGACGCTTGATCCATTCTTTGCCTTCTTCCTCCCCCCTCCCCCTCCCCCCTTGTGCTTCTGCCAGGAAACATTGTGTTCTGCCCCATTGAATGTGATTGAATTAGAGACTCACTTGGAGGGAGGACAGCCGCGCAGCAGAATTATCTTCTCGGGAAGCCGGGCTCTGTTGTATCCCTGCATGGGGCAGATTTGGGTGCAGTGACTCATTCAGGAAGCCGGTGGGTCTCCTGGTGGGCAGGTAATTTTTGCCTACTCTAAAAAGTGAAGCAAGTGAAGTCTTCTTCTGGGCTAAGGAACCTTCCTTCCTCCCTTCTTTCCTTCCTTCCTTCCTTCCTTCTTTCCTTCGTTCCCTCCCTCCCTTCTTCCTCCCTCCCTTCTCTTCTTTTCCCTCCTTCCTTCCTTCCCTCCCTTCTTCTTCCCTCCCTCCCTCCCTCCCTCCTTTCTTCCTTCCTTCCTTCCTCCTCCCTCTCACCCTCCCTTCTTCCTTCCTTCCTTCCCTCCCTCTCTTCCTTCCTTCCTCCCTCTCTCCCTCCCTCCTTTTCTTTTCCATCCCTCCTTCCTTCCCTTTCTCCCTCCCTCCTTCCTTCCTTCCCTCCTTCCTTTTCTTTTCCCTCCCTCCCTCCTTCCTTCCCTCCCTCCCTCCGTCCATTCTTCCTTCCTCCCTCCCTCTCTTCCTTCCTTCCTTCCTCCCTCTCTCCCTCCCTCCTTTTCTTTTCCATCCCTCCTTCCTTCCTTCCCTCCTTTTCTTTTCCGTTCTTCCTTCCTTCCTTCCTTTCCTCCCTCTGTCCCTTCTTCCTTCCTCCCTCCCTCCCTCCTCTTCTTTTCCTTCCTTCCTTCCTTCCTTCCTTCCTTCCCTCCCTCCGTCCCTTCTTCCTTCCTCCCTCCCTCCTCCCTCCTCTTCTTTTCCTCCTTCCTTCCTTCCTTCCTTCCTTTCTCCCCTCTCTCCCTCCCTCCTTTTGCTAAAGCTCACTTTCTGAGTTCTAAATCAAGCTATAAAGTTACAGCGCAGTTGCATAAAACCCGCTCCCAATTTAATCCATCTATCTAGTGTTCCATCTAATTACTGCATTAGAAAAGGCTTCGGAGCATGTATTGAACATTATAAATGGGAATAAAATGATTCTCGTAATGGCTTAATAAAACAGGTGAGGTAGCTCTGACCCCGCCTGCTGGTTTCCTGGCCTTGTTCGGAAGCCGGGATGAGCGGCCGTCCCATTTCTCACCTGGGAGAGCAATCTCCATTTAAGGCTGGCTTTGGCAGGAGCTGGACGACTTCCGCAGGAACGGAAGGCTCTGGGATTCGATGCCCAGGAGTCTGGGTTGCCTAGAGACTTGCGTGCACCTTGGCCAGGACTCGCCTCTTTCTCTCTACCTGGAGCAGGAGGGCTGCTGTGCGTATGTGGCTGTGCTTGGCTTACCTTAGAATGCAGACAGGTAGGTAGTCCTTGACTTACACCTGTTTAGTCTGAAATTGTGAAAAAGTGACTGATGAGCATTGTTCACACTTACGACCCTTGCAGCATCCCCGTGGTCAGCTGATCAAAATTCGGACACTAGGCAACTGACTCGCATTTATGACGGTTGCCCAGTGTCCCGGGCTCACGTGATTCCCCCGGGCGACCTTCCCACAAGCAAAAACCATGGGGAAGCCAGATTCACCCAACAACCGTGCTAGAAACGTAACAACTGCAGCGCTTCACTTAACAGCGGCGGCGAGAAAGGTCGTACAATGGGCCAAAACTCACTTAACGAATGTTAACAGCAGAAACGTTGAGCTCAGTTGTGGCTGTAAGTCGAGGGCAACCAGTGTTTTTGAACTGTGATGCCTAGCGGGGGCTAGAAATGCCCCCTGTGGGAGGGGGAAAGAGGGCTCTGCTTCCCTGCCCTTCAAAGTGGGGTGAAAGTGGGGGTCCCGGTGAAGCCTCCTAGGTGAGCCGGGCCCCTTTGTCCGTTCCCAGCCCCAGGAGTGTCGGACGGCGCCTTCCTCCTTCCTGCCGAGACAGACAGACAGGCAGGTGTTGAAAGGTTACGTTCCAGCGCGCCAACGAGGTGCCCATCTTTCATGGCGGGAGATGCCATTTCCACTCGGCGTCTTTGGCGTTGTCATGGTTACTGAAACATGGGGCCCCTGAGAACGGAGCCTTAGAATTAATGGCCGGCCTGCCGAAAGGATTCCTGTCTGGGCTCCCTTGATGGATTACGCTGATGCGCCATTTGTCATACTGTAATTGTTGTGGCAAATGTAATACCCACCAGTATAAACATTGGGCTGCTTTGCTAATAAAACCGAGAACGAGAGGCGAGAGGATGATGCACGGCTCGGCTCAGTTAAAGAGACAAGGCCTGGACGCTCTCCGGCCTGCTCCGGCTCCATTCGTCATCGGTTGGAGACCCCGGCCAGGCCGAGGGTCCTGGCTGGGCCATTCCTCACCAGTCAGGGCCAATGGTTGGAGAAGGAGTGGCAGGGTGAGGGGGCTTCCTGCAAAGCGTGGGTGCTGCCTCGGCTCTCTCGTTGCTGGTTTGGTCAAACTTATAAGGCAACATTTGTGGAGCTGCAGTGCCCTTTCCAATTTGAGGTCTTTTTTTGGAGTCCATTCATTGGTTCTGTCCCTGTTTCTCCTGCAGCTCTGCAAAGTCCCTTCGGCATCTCCAAACTGCGCTTTAATTCTTTCCGATTTGCAAGCAGGAGCTCACCTTCGCCCTTAATAGGGCATCTCCCACCTCCTGGCGCCGGGTAGATCCTCCAACCGGTGAGGGGATCTTTTCTTGGGGAACGTTGGGATTCTCCTCAGCTTTGCGTCCTGCCCTAATAAAAGGACACTCCCCTGGATGCCTGGACTATGGTCACTCTTGAATACAACCTGGCATGGAGCCACTTAGAAATCATCCTTAATCGAATGGGATCCCTTCCCCTTCATTCTGGACAAAATGTGCAGTTCTCTCCTTGCCAATCCTGGGACCAAGGAATCCGCCACCACTTTGGGGCTGAGAAAATGTCTTTTTTGCGGTAATCCTGGCTGGTGCAATTTAAAGCAGATCCTTGGTTTCATTTAGTCGGCCTTCCTAACTACGAGCAGAAATATATCCTTGATGGCTGCGTTTAGACGTGAATAAATGGAGCTCTGATGGAGGGAGGAGGGAGACACCCGCCACTCCAGACAGCTTCATAAAACCTGTGGATTTATGATGCCTTGATTGACTGTCGGTTTATTGTTCATTATATTAATGTGATGAGGCTCCCTGCTGCTTTCCTCGCCATAATTTATGGCAGGAGAATTGTTCTTCACATATCTGCCCATTGTTCTCAGATGATCTCCCTGGCTTCTAAAGAAATATCTGTGGGTTACCAACGCCAACAAATACCTGTGGCAGCAGACTCGGATGATGGAGAATGACGGCAAAGAAGGGGCTTGGTTTGACTGAATTTGTAGCCAATGAAGAGATGCTAAGAGAAGTGATGTTGAGAGGGGAGGTTGGACTGGTGGTCGGTTGAAGACAGAGCGCCCAAGACAAGGGGCGGCTTGCATTTTGACCTGGTGGAGCCCACATCAAGGGAATGAAAGCTATGAACGTGTGACTTGCCTTCCCAAGGAGGTTGACAAAAGATTCAGCCTGGGGTAGTGATGTCTGGGGAGTGGGACATTTCTAACCTGGATGAGGTGATGACTGAACTGTTAAAGAAGAAGGTAAAAAGTTGGTTTAGATCAGGGGTCTCCGACCTTGGCAACTGAAGGACTTCAACTCCCAGAATTCCCCAGCCAGCTTTGCTGGTTTAGATGAAGCAGGGCAGTGATCCATTCCTCTAGCTTGGTCCGGTCAGGGTTAGCAATGCTGGGGGAAGGGGCTCTAAGCAGCAGGGGGGCTCCCTTCAGTTTACCCCCACTGTCAACCAATGTGACTGGCCCAGAATCCCCTTGTGAGCTCCATGGTTGAATGGGGACTCGAATCAGTATTTCCTGTTGGAAGGCAAACTCTATGCCAGTCCTTGCCACCAACTGGTTGGCCCTTTGTGGCAGGTGGCATTTTTCTAGATCTTCACACTGGAGCAGATAGTTGGACTTGAGAGTTTCTGCAGGCAACCCAGGTGGCCTGTTCTTATGCGATCCCTCTTCCCTCTCAGCCAGAGAAGGTTCATCTGGATGACCTATTTTTGTCTTCCCATTCAAGTCCTCAACATGCATGTCCCCAACTTTCCTTCATCTGCATAGACCGCCATCTGGAATCCATGGGCAATTCCCAAAATCCTGTGCTACGGATTGGTCGCAGAACCTTTCTCCAAGCATGGAGGTTGGTAATCCCAGGTTGTCACACATTCCGGTGAGGATGGGCTCCAACATGCATCCAAAAACTCAGAAGACTCAGCCTCTGGTCCTTGGGCCACCCATGCCCCAAGTCTCAGGCTGTGTCCCGACATTGTTGAGCAGACATGAAAAAGAACAGAAATTAAGGTGTCTCTTTGGCATGGATTTTTTTTTAAAAATATCAGCAAGTACCTCTCTTCTGGAAACAAATCTTTTAAGCTTCACAGCCTCAAAACCCCAGAAGCTGGGAAGAGAAAGTGAGTGCTGCCAAGAAATTCTAAATCCAGACTCCGTGTTTGCCCCTGCCTGTAATTTTTATCTCTTGACCTTTTAAACCTTTTCAGCAATAAAATGGAGACCAACGATCGTCCTTTTAACACTGACTGTATTAACCGGCTTCTACCCGTGAGCTGTAGTTTTAAATTGGCTAATGCAGATGATTTGCCAAGCCTAATAATAATTCAGATTACTACTGTCAGCTATTCCGGTTTCATGGGTAATTTAGTAGTTGAATAAATCTCTGCCCCCCCTCCCCCCTTCTCTTTTTAAAATTCCTCCGTTCCCCTTGTGCTGTTATGAATCAGGAGACGGTTTACCATTGGCAGAAGGAACTGTAAGAAGATTTAAATTGCTACTGAAAAGGATTTGAGTGAAGGTAATGTTTTATAATGTTCTAAGCCATATGCAGTACTTTCAGGCCTCATCGGTTTTACATTGATTCCTAGTGAAGTGTTTAATTGCATCATGAATGCAATATAATTCAGTTCTTTTGGCTAATATGGTATATATCTCAAAGTGATATACGGGGGGTGGTGGATCAGATTCCTAATTTTCTAGGATTCTGGCCCTGGAAGCTAGTTTGGTTGCAGATGAGAGGATCTCTCTGCTCAAGAGCAGATGTCACAGAAATTGACCAGCAATGGAGTGGAGGCATAAATTACACCGGCTAGAAGAGCTAAAACCAGAGTGGCCGAAGGCAGCCTGGCTCAGAGCAATGGTTTCAGTGCCTAATATGGTAGGTTTGTATCAATTTCAAAGGTAGGGGTTGAATAGCAAAGAGTTCGTTAACTCAAAAGGGCCGTGGGAAATGGTTTGTCAGCGTTTCTCAACCTTGGCCGCTTGAAGATGGGTAGACTTCAACTCCCAGTGTTCCCCAGCCAGCTTTGCATTTGACAATGTCAGCTGGGGAATGCTGGGAGTTGAAGTCTACCCGTCTTCAAGTGGTCAAGGTTGAGAGATCCTGGTTTAGATTTTAAACTTTGGAACTGACAGATAAATACAAGAGTTTTCTGCGTTTCCTAAGACAATTTCCTCTCTTACTACCTTTAGATCTTTGGAAGTACAGTAGTTTCAGTACCTAATATGGTAAGTCCATATCAATTTCAAAGCTAGGAATCGAAAAGCAACGAGTCCCATTAACTCAGAACGGCCGTGGGAAATGGTTTAAGTTTTACATTTTGGAACTGACTTATAAATACAGAGCTTACATAAGATAATATTCTCTCTTACAACCTTTAGACCTTTGGAAGTGTCCTCCCTCCCCTTTCTGCATCTCTGCCACTTTGCTCGTGGCAAACTCCATTTCTTGGGCATCTCAAAGAGATTCTCTCCAGCCTTGATCCTCAGGGGACATAAGATGGAGGATAGGATTGGGGGGGGGGGGCAGGAGTAGCCTCTGGAACCCTTCATGGGATGCCTTCAGATACGGGCGTGTCCAACCACTCAGCTTTTTCAGCAAGATGGACATCCAAGGGGTGGGGGGGCCTCCATTCAACCTCTATCGGAAGCCCCAGCCCTCTGAGTGCTTGGCTGGGTGTTGGGGTGGGAAGGTGGGACAGAGAGGCAACCTCCCACCTCCTAGACATTTTATTTTTTAAAAAAAACCTAACATAATTAAGAGACTGCACGTGCCTGAAACTTGCACAGCGATGGAACAATTAAGTCATCAGACGGCCCCGAAAGAACTCCTAGTACAATCTCCGCTGCCCTCGCCTATAAATCCTGCCTAACACAATTTGCAAGAAGGGACTTTGCCAAACATTCCCCAGTGTTGATGTGGGCTTCAAAAATAGTCGGTTGCTTCGCAAACGTTCTCCTCGGTGCAGTGACAGCCGCCAGTCCTTCAGTCCATTGATCACCATCTTCTCAGCCAGTGCTGTCCCTCACTTCACTAGCCAACATTTTATTCTGGTTTGACTGCAGCAACTTTTTGGGCCCGATTTGCGGGCAGCCAAGATATCCTTCTTGCACCAATAACAAAATGACACCATTTGATAAGTGTCCTCAAGTTGAGCTTCACATCAGCTTGAACCCTTGTGTGGATTTATTTTGGCTTTGTGTGGTGTTTGTCTGTACATCATGGCTTACGTCTTTCCACCGTGGTTGTGTGAATCTGCCCAGCGGTGGTTAACCATAAACCAGGCTAATTCAACCGCAGCGTGGAAAGCTCCAAGGTATAAGCCAGTTTGCAAACCATAAGAGGTCTTGTGGCTCATACTAATCCAAGCCAACAAACCACAATGTATGTTAGACCAAATGTGAAGTCAGTATTTAGACTAGGTTTTCCTAGATTCTGGGATTCAACAACTCCAGTAAAGAATAATAGAATAACAGAATAACAGAATTGGAAGGGACCTTGGAGGTCTTCTAGTCCAATCCCCTGCTCAAGCAAGAGACCCTAGACCGTTTCAGACAGGTGGCTGAAAACCTCTAGTGTTGGAGCACCCACAATTTCTGGAGACAAGCTGTTCCACTGATTAATTGTTCTCACTATCAGGAAATCTCTCCTTAGTTCTACTGGTAGATTGCTTCTCTCCTTGATCAGTTTCCATCCGTTGCTTCTTGTCTTGCTTCCTTGAGTGAGCGTATGCAGCCAGAACAAGCTATGGCTAGGCTGTTTGAGAACAGAATAGAATGCGGAATGGAATGGAATGGAATTCTTTATTGGCCGAGTGTGATTGGACACACAAGGAATTTGTCTTTGGTGCATACGCTCTCAGTGTACATAAAAGAAAAGATACATTCGTCAAGAATCATAAGGTATAACACTTACTGATAGTCATAGGGAACAAATAAGCAATCAAATCATATTAGGAAACAGTCAATATAAATTGTAAGGATACCAGCAACAAGGTTACGGTCATACAGTCATAAGTGGGAGGAGATGGGTGATAGGAACGATGAGAAGATTCATAGTAATGCGGACTTAATAACTAGTTTGATTGAACTAGTCAGTTTGAGGAAAGCTACTGGTGCTTGGGAATTTATCCTTATTAACACCAATACAATTCCTGCCGTTTCAAGAAAAGCTGCATTCCCCTTTTTGCAGTCTCGATGTGACTGATTTGTTTGTGTTTTTATATTATGTTAGGGAACGCAGAACGCCAATTCCATGTGACATTTAGCAGAACAGCCTTTTCTTTTTCTTTTCTTCTTGGTGGCTAGCAGAAAAACTGAATTTCCTGGCATAAATGTAAGGCTGCTAACCATTCTGGGTTGTTCAGTCTGTTCAAGAACTGAGCGGGTTGGTGATTCCCTCTCTCCGAGCTCCAATCTTCCTGATATTGCTCCTTGCACAGGAGGTGTCGGTGTACAAAAAACAACATTGGTGTGCAAAGAGAGATAACATTCCCAGATTGTTTTCAGTTTTGGGCTTGGTTTCTCTCCTTCGTCTTGTGACATGTTGGAATTTAAAAGTATTTTATTAACTAGAATACAGCGTAAATACTATAGGCTTTTTTATTGATTGTTTTAAATTTCCTTTAAGTGAGTGGGCACAAGTGGGCTGAATTCATATCTTCCACTAAACTGTGGTTGGTTTAACTGAGGTTTATTGAATAAGCCGTAATCATTAGAGATCCATGCAAATATTATGTCCCAGACCAGACAAAGTAAGCCAGTAGCTTTTTCAATAAAATAAACAAATGAAACGTCGCTGCTAATTATCTCACCTAGAAGCCCATCCTGGTTCAGATCTTCTAATGGTGCAACGGAAAAGCTGGGCTTAGCCTCCCCCGTTCTGAGTAAGGTTAGGGGGCTCATTTTCCCACCTGAAGCTTCAACAAGAAGGGCATTTGCCGTTTCGTGGTGATGCCGCATTGGCATTTATAGTAAGACACATCCTTCACCCACCTGGGACCGCAGCAGCTTCCAACTCTCCCTTAGCTGTCATCTTGCGTTAGGAGGCCTTCCATCCCGGCCTGTCGTATCGCTCCTGTATCATATTTGTATTTGTCGGCACTAATGTGATTGGAAAGTTGCTAATCCGGGAGGACTGCCTTTATTGTATCAGTGAAAAATATTAATCCGATTGGATGGGGAAAGGGCTAATAACAGTCCAAATTGCTAATGCGATATGATGCATCTCCTAGAGAGAGACCTGGCCGGTTCGCCGCTTCTGTGTTTTGCCAAGAATAACTTCAACCAAGTGTCTCTGGAGTTTCTCAATCATCTCAAGTCATGGTTGTCCCAAAGGTGCCTTTTTCAAAAAGGAAACTGGACTTTCTTGATTTTTTTGCCTTGAAAACCAGTGGTGGGATTCAAATTATTTAACAAACGGTTCTCTGTCCTAATGACCAGCTGGATAGGCATGGTTCGGTGGTCATGTGACCATGTGGGCGTGGCCAACTCAACATCCTCATGTCGATGGGCGCTTCACCTTAGCTGTTACAATGTAACAAGGGTTAACCAGAGAGGCAGTTTCTGTAAGCAGGGCAATAAAGCTTAGGCTAGAAACACCACCAGAATGTTTCCTTCCCGCCTTCCTTACAGGATTAGCCCTGTAAAGTGGGGAAAAAAAACCAAAATAAGATTTCTTCCAACATCCAGTTCTCCGAACTGCTTAGAAAATTAACAACCGGTTCTCCTGAATAGATGCGAACCGGCTGAATCCCACCATTGATGAAAACCTTTCGCTTCTCATCCAAGTAACTTCTTCCATTTTGCAAGAGAAGCGAAACATTTTCAAAAAATCAAGAAAGTCCGCTTACCTTTTTGAAAAGCACTTTTGGGATAACTTTAGCCAACTCAGAGGCGAGAGGAGGGGGACATGGACTAAGTTTGGGGGTCTCCAACTTTGGCAACTTGAAGACTTGTGGACGTCAACTCCTGGAATTCTGGGAGTTGACATCCATAAATTTTCAAGTTGCCAAGGTTGGAGACCCCTGGACTAAGTGACCCAATAAAGTTATCTGCCGGTGTCCAACCTATTGCACGCCCCTCCCATGGTTTTAAGAGGGGCATAATCCGAAGTCTCTGAATGGCGGCTCAGATTTTATTGTGACCTAAAGGAGACAATGCTAAAATCCGTGGCTGCGGAATAATCCAATTAAATCCTATTGAATTAAGTCAATCTGAACGTATATATAGTCTCAACGCCAAGGTTTCTGCCCTGTTTCCCTGCAATTTTTGGAAAGTGGCCCAGGTCCGTCATTCAAAGTCAAATTGTGCCCAAGGACTGGGACAGCCCATCGGTAGAGTCTGATCAGAAGGAGATTAAGGGGAAATTGAATTTGATACAATCTGCTTAGCGTCTCATCTGCTGGCCCAAAGCTTCGTAAGCTTTCCCGGAATTGGGAAAAATATATTTTCTCTCTCCCTCCCTCCCTCCCTCTCTCCCTCTCTCCCTCCCTCTCTCTCTCTCTCTCATAAGGCAGGAAAGCTGCATTTCAAGATGTCACCCAAATTGGGGTTTTATGGAGCTGGATAGAAATACCCCAGGGAGTTTGTGGTTCTGGCGGTGAGCACAGTGAGGTCATCCCTTCCGGCATTTCTCTTTCCTCTACTAGGTGAATTTTTTTACTTGGAACCAGGGAAAAATGTCGTGCTTCTAAACCCCACCCACCCCAGGCAAAATTCTGGCAGACGTTTCATGACCCCAACGAAGGAATACGGTACCTATTTTGAGTCGAGAAAGATCTGCAAGAAAACAAGCAAGCTCAGAGAGCACCAAGGGCCCCTCATATCCCGCAATATTTTGGCCTGGCTTGCAGATCTGATCCGCTCTGGGCTCAGGGTTGCCGAACCCCTTCCCGGCACCGAGGACTCCGCCAGCAGCTCTCTTGTGTCCAGGGAAATAATAAGTCAGACAGAGGCAGAAAACGTTCCTTCTCCACCTCCAAATCGGTGGCCGCCATTAGCCGGTGAGTTAAGATGTCATCTAAATCGCCTTTGCTCTCCTGGCTTCTAAAATGTGGCCCGACCAGCCAGATCCTCCCTTGTGGGGAGGAGGGAGAAAAAACTGTGCGTCTTGGAGCAGGTCTATAATGCAATCAATTCCGTATCTCGCAAGTGAAAGAGCAACATTTATTTAATGTCTTTTATGGAGCAGCTGAGTTTTATCACAAATCACATTCCATTTCCATTTCGCTGGGGACCCCTTGAAGGCTAAAATGCACTTACTTTCCTCCAAGGAAATTTACCAATTCCTCAATAGAGGCCCATTTGCCTCTCTATGTGAAATTGACACATTTATTGAATATTAAGCATTTGTTCCTTGCAGCCCTTCTCTCCCCCTCCACCTTTTTTTTTTTCAATTTTATTGTGTTGCCCTTAAAAGTCATTAGGGGAAAGATACATCAAAGTGTAATAAAGAATTATTTACTGTACCACAAAGGGAATTGGATCATTCCAGATTTCCTTCTCCCGGGGTTGCCGGTCTCTTTCCTCCCCATCCTTTAGCAAAAGCAATCCAATTGTCTCTTTTTACGTTTATTTAAGCCTCTTCCCCCTCGCAGGAGGGGATTGGACAGCATTCAGTCTTATTTTGATATCTTTCTCCTTAGATTTAAAAGGTATTTATACTTAGTCACTGTGGGCGAACAATGGACTGTCCTAATCAATGCAAGCGTGGGGTGTTTGTTCTTCCTTCCCCAAACAATTGAACTGGGGTGGGAAATACACATGTCCGAAGGCTCACCCTTAGGCTGAAATGCAGCATAACAAAAGAGTTGGAAGGGATCTTGGGGATCATCTAGTCCAGGGGTCAGCAACCTCTGGAGCTGCATGTAGCTCTTTCATCCCTCTGTTGCAGCTCCCTGTCACCGGTCGGCGCCACAATTTTGAGAGGGCTTTCCAGTTGGTGGGGAGAAAGCATGGCACACCAGGAGGAAACTCTATAGCAAGGGGCAGGAGGAAACTCTATAGCAAGGGGCAGGTTTTCTGGTCGGCTTCACAATTGATAGGGCTTTCAGTTAGGACAGGTAGAGGAAAAAGGATGCCATGCTAGGAGGAGACTCTTATGATGGGGAAACCGGACTTCCGGTCAGCTTCAGAACTGAACGGGGCACTTCCGGTTAGGATCTTTGTGGCTCCCGGTGTTTTCTTTTCTGTGGGAAATGGGTCCAAATGGCTCTTTGAGTGTTTAAAGTTGCCGACCCCTGTTCTAGCAGGAGACCTGTCCTGCTTCAGACATACGGTTCTCCAATCTCTTCTTCTGTCCCCAGCACCTTAACCTATCCATTGTGACTGTAAAGTATGGATTAGCTTAGTACGTTATGATACATACCACGGTTAAACAAACGAGTGGGACCCAGCCTCTAAAACAGGTTTTGAGGCCAGCAGTCGCCAACTTGGCCCCTTCAAAACCCGTGGAGATGCAACCCCCGTCATGCACAGCCATGGTTAGAAAGCTGGTTTGTGGGGAAGAGAAGCTGGTCTTTTAGTTTCTGCTCCACAAGGCTTGTTCGCCGGAAGTGACCAGGACCAAGGCTGGCCTCTCTTATAGCATGCAAGGGAGGTGCTTGAACCAATGAGCAGCGATCTTCCTGTGAGCCAGGGGAAGTCAACAGAGGCCACCATGGGACACATAATGCCACGTTCGTAGTGTGAGGGTATCCACCTTGCGCATGGTGGAACCCATCCTCTTGAAAACACCCTGCGTATAGATGGAATACATCTCCATGCACACAGCTTCAGAACCATCCCATCCACTGAAGGCGCCTCAGGGGTCCAATTGAGATCCCCCAGACTCCTAAAGTGCAGTTTACGCACTTGTACCATTCCAGGTCAGGAGGACCACCGATGGTTGTCACCAGCGTTGGCATCTCCCCAGATGCAGCCTTCCAGATGGGTTGTATAAGCTGGGGGAAAGAGGCCAGTTAGGGAATGGAGATTGGAGCTTCTTTTGGGCGGTGACTCTGGTGGGGCCAGGAAGGCTTGACCTGGCCAGAGAAGGGATTGTGTTGGCTTTGGCATTGACTCTCAGCATCTCTGGTTCAAGGCTGGCTCCTTTGTTCACCTCCTTTTCTTATTTGCTTTCTGTGCTGCTTCTCTTGGTTGGTGAAAACAACAAGCATGCAAAGAAAGAGAGAGAGAGAGAGGGAGAGAGAGAGGGAGAGAGAGAGGGAGAGAGACTCCTATTCAGGGCAGATTCAAAATAAAACGAGTATGTCTTTTTTTTTTTTTTTGGGGGGGGGGGGGGGGCTGGAGAGGGAGAGGCAAGAAAGAAAGAAAGAGAGACTTTCGTTTAATGGAATCCAACTCAGATTTTGATCTGATGCTTGGCAGATGGCGGGGTTGAAAGCAAAGAGTCCCTGGACTCAGAGCAGCCTCACCATAAAGAGATGAATGCCTCTCCCCCCCACCCGTTGTCCCCCTCCCCCAAGGGAAGCAACCGTGTCTCAAAATGCACTGGGAATCGGAAGAACTGAGGGCTGCAGGGGGGAGAGGTGGATTTAAAGAAGGGAGAGAGGTGGGAAGGGACAAGGGGGATCGGCCAGTTCCCTCTCTTTTTAAGGGGGCCCCATTGCACCCCTTTTACACCTCCCAGATCGACCCACCCCTCCCCCCATTAAGAGGCAAGTGAAGTTGACCAATCATTGTGAGGTTTTTACGGTTCCTCAAAATCAAGAATCTGGCTTCCTTTTTGCGCCAGGAATTCAGTGACTCCCAAAATAGGATGGGAGAGAAGCCAGTTGGTTGGTTCTTACCCTCAGCAGCCCAGCAGAACCTCCAGGGGCAGGGGCAGCCTATCCTTGATCCTCACCTCCTGAGATACAACAGTTATCCACTTTCCCCGTCTCTCTCTCTCTCTCTCTCTCTCTCTCTCTCTCTCGTTTCTGGGTTGCGGAAGCTCCTCAGGCCATTTTGGGGAGGGGGCTGTGGGACTGAAGTGTCCTCCTTCGTGCAAGTTTGGTCATCCTTGCTGTGGGCTGGGTAGCCTCCTGGATGATCCAGTCCCCCACCCCACCCACCCCCGTTTATGGGTGAGGAGAAATACTTGGCCATAGTTAGAGGGGATAAACAGCTTTTAATGGAGTTACAGGGCTATTTAATGGGCATCATAAAAAAGCCTCCATCCCTGGGCAGCTTTTATTATTGACTGGACAAGCAGCCTTTTCTCCCTCTTTTCCTTTTGCAGTGGGGTGAGCAGATGTGGGCAGAGAGAGCTGCCTTGGGCAAGGGGCAGCCGTTTCCTTCCTCAATTAATAGGGGGGTACTCTCTCCCCCTATGGCAGTGCAAATGCACAAACACACACACATGCCCAGAGGCGTGCAAATGCCCCCCACTTGTGTGGAGAGCGGTGCACACCCCTAGCACTCAGAAGCAGTCTTGGGGGTGGGGGCCCCCCAAAGCCGGTTTGCAGCTCCCCCAGAAGTGCGGCACGCGTCTCCGTTGCAGCAAAACAGATGTTCACCTTGTTTCTTGATCGGCTGTTAGATGAGAAATTTATTGTTCTTGCGCCAGGCTGCTGCGCCACCGAGTCTGTGGAGGCAGAGGGTGGGAGCTGGCCCCGTGCCAGCCCAGCTCTGTTTTGATGAAAGCCACCGAAGGCCGGGCCGGGTTCGAAGGCGCCAGCAGTAATGCATCGGCGAGACGCTCCTGATTGGGCGATTGATTGGACGCTGATTTGATTTATTGATCGATAACCCTCAAAAAATTTGGCGTCTCAGAAAGCTAGGGCTAATCTTTAACCGCTGAGAATCTCTCCAGGGACCGTTTTCCTTCTCTCCATCCATTTTCTGCCTCTCCCCCCGCCCCCCCCCCCCCCACATCCCCTTTCTCACCGTGTGGAGATCTACCTACCTATCTGCCGATTTGTGTGCATCCATTGGGATGCTCTGTGTCCATTCTCTCTCTCACGCCTGCAAACCTGCCCGGAGAATTCTGCTTTCTGCCTGGATGCATTTTGTTACCTTGTGTATATTTTCTAATGTACCTGTATGCCAAGGGTTGATGGGCAGGTTTGAGCCTTAGGCTGATGGAGGATGTTTGAGAAGGGATCGAGGAATTCGCAGAAGGTCCCTGAGCTTCTCTGAACCCCACAGTGTGTGTGTGTGTGTGTGTGTGTGTGTGTGTGTGTGTGTGTGTTGTGTGTGCAGCTGCGGCCTTCCTGCCTCCCCACTCTCTCCCTTTCCACCAGCCCCGGCAGACAATCGCCAGGCAGGAAGGCAGGCAAGCAGGCAGGCAGGCAGGCAGGCAGGCGCGGAGTTGGGGCAGATCTATAAATTGATGGAATTCAAAGCCTCCAGCATCGATTACCATTCTAGCAAAAAGGGAGAGACGGAGGGAGGGGGATCAAACCCAACAACAACAACAACCGGTGGCGTGTGGAATGGCTGATTATTTTTAGACAAAGATTTTGCCCCTCTCAGCAGCAAATTTTTCTTTTTTCTTTTTTGCTGAGCCCGTCACTTGCGTGAGATGTCTGCTCTTGATTGCAATTAGATGCAACGCAGACCCCCATCCTCAGTCTTTCCCATTCTCCCCTCCCCTCCCCAAAGATAAAACTATCTCAGGGTCTGTGCCTGTGTGATTCCCCCCTCCCCAATTCTTCTCTTTTGTTTCTTGGGTTCCCCTAAACCACCTACAGTCCTGGATAAACGTTGCCTTCCTCAACATAAGTCCACTCACTCCCTGGTTGTGTAATCGCGTTACGGATGATTGAGTTAGATTTGATGTGGTTTAAGATAAATTTTGGCTAATCAGGCATCCTTCGTCCCCAGTCTCCAGAACAGGAATTGTCAACTTCGGGAACTTTTCAGGTGGGTGGACTTCAACTCCCAGAATTCCCCAGCTGATATTCTCAAATGCTTTCTCCAATGCCAGATCCCAGAATTCCCCAACTATGGGTCAACAGTGAGACTCCCAAAAAGGTCTTGGAAAGCTACTTTGAAGTCTTAGGATGAGATCTGTTGTTTCTGTAAGGCAGTGCTTTTCAACTGGGCCACTTGAAGGCGGATGGACTTCAACTCCCAGAATTCCCAAGATCTGGCTTCCCTAAAGGAGAGACTCTATGGTTTCTGGAGCTCAGTGGGTTGGTCTAACCAAGGCTTTAAATCAGTGCTCTCAGCCTGGGCAACTTGAAGATGGGTGGACTTCAACTTCCAGAATTCTGGGAGTTGAAGTCCACCCATCCTCAAGTTGCCTAGGTTGGGAAATAGTGCTCTTAAAAAATCAGCTTTCTTCACCTTTGTGGTGGGCGACAATCTTTCCCCAGATGGCGTTGGCCCCATTGCAATTCTAAGAGGCCTTTGTCTTCTGTTGCTTCAGAGGCCTCTCCAACCTTGGTGGTGACTTCATTCCCTTCTTCTTTTAAAATCCAAGAAACCTGTCCAGGTGATGAAGCATAGTGCCATTGACCCAAAGCCTTTTATGCTGATTAAAGATGTTTAATCAGCCCTCCTCCTCCTCCTCTTCCTCTTCCTTGGCAAGCTGTTGGCACCTGCAGGCAGCCAGGAAAGCCAGGGATGGGCTGGGCACTGACTCCAGCCTGTGCCATTGCAAACTCTGGTTGGAAAACTCTCCAGCGACTGCTGTTTTTCTTTCTGGGGGAAATCTAATATATCGATTAGCTTTCTTCAGAACAGCATCAATAAAAGTGTATAATGGCCGGGGCCCCGTGGCGTCTTCCTCTTGCCGTTTAAAAGCCCCCATCCTGCCTCTCCCCACCAGAGGCAGGAAACCAATGTCAGCGCTTACCTTGAGACCTGCCAGCGGGCACGGCTCCTCCTGGTCTGACCAGCCTTGGCATTCCCAGAATCCAGCAGGCACCGTCAGCAATTTGCCTTCCCACGTTTTGCCCAGTGGAAAGAGATGGCTCCTTCTCCAAAGCCTCCGTCCAGTCTCTTCCTGGCATCCTCTGGCATTTTTCCTCCTACCTGCCAAATCCCACGGACCGGGGATCTGCCTCGATCTCCTATGCCAAAGCAGGAAGGGGTTAACAACGTTGGCAGGCTCCAGGGAAACTCGGATTTTCGGTCTATCAATAACCGGAGAGCTCTCGTTCCTTTACTCTAATTATGAGCTTTCCTGCCTAAATTGGCAGTTAAATTGTAGCTGACAAAGTTATAGCCAGAGCCTGAGACACATTCAAATAGGGGGGTGGGGGTGGGGGGATTGCTTGTGGGGTGGGGGAAGAATGGCAGCATATGTTATTTTCAGGAGAGGATCCTGCCACTCAGATGAAGCTTTGGGAAAGCTGCCAGTCTCTGATTGGGCTTTTTATGGAGAAGATAGAAGTGGAAAGTTTTGTGAGGGATTTCCTATTATGTCCAATTTCCCAGTATCGGAAGTACTGCAGAATTAGAGGAGAATTACGGTTATAATTCTGAATTCAAACCTGTTTTAGGGCAAAGCAAGAAACAATGGATGGAAACTAATCAAGGAGAGAAGCGAGCTGGAAATTAAGGAGAAACTTCCTAATAGTGAGGACAATTAACCAGTGGAACAGCTTGCCACCAGAAGTGGTGGGTGCTTCATTGGACAGCCACTTGTCTCAAATTGGATAGGGTCTCCTGCTTAAGATGTGGGTTGGACTAGAAGACCTCCAAGGTCCCTTCCAGATCCTATTCCATTCCATTCAAGGTTTTCTCCTAACACAAAGGGGAGACTTAGTCTGGAATTTCTTCAGCTTGCTTACTTTGCTAATCTTCCTTCGGGGCTCAACCATGAGGACTAGAAACCCAGCTTTTATTGCAAATCCCTGAAATGTACAAAGCCCTTTCTCTCACCCCCGTTAGGTTTCGCTGCCTTCCATTTGTGCCCCTTCCCCAGGAACGGTTCTTCCCCCTCCCTCTTCAGATGGGGGAAAAAAAATATCCACCATCCTTATTGCTGACAGATTTATTTTTTTCCCAACTTGAGCTTGATGAAATGTTTTCAGGGGGAGAGGACAATTTTGTTGTAATTAGAAATGCTTTTTTTAACACACACACACACACACACACACCCCTATGGGGTAGTAAGCACACAATTGGATATTAGTGTTTGATCACTTATCTCGTAGGATTGTTGCTGCCGGGATCTGCAATAATAGTCTGCTTGATTAGCCGATTTGCATATCTTTTGAGGACTCGAATTTGGTGTTTTCTTCTCTTCTCTGTGCATCTGTGATTGGAGCCCCCCCTCTCCAAGGGACTATTTGGGGCAGAGAGGAGACACCCATTTGGAGAGTGGGTCTGAGCAGGGAGCGAGGAAGTTGGACCAAAGGAATAGGAAATTCTCCGGGAGGAGTGATTGGAAATGGCCCCTTTTGCCAGAAGTGATGGGAGTTGTAGTCCGGCCCCTTTGCAAAAAGGAGGATTGGGAAAAGATGTGGTGAGCCACATGGGCCTCCTTCCCCACCAAAACCATCTTCTTCCAAACGGCCCCTTCCCCGAAATTGCCCTGCTACTGTCCCTTCTGCCTTACTTGAACCCCAGCCAGATTTTGGCGGTTCTGATCCAGGGTCTGGATGAGATCACAGCCTTTGGCCTCTTGACCTTCTCCTCCGCAGGACAGCTTTCCTGTCTCCAACTGGCATCCCCCAGCAGTGGAAGGGCATGGAACCAGTTGGGCATTTGTCCATTCAGCCCTCCACTCCTGGACATGGCCGGCTGAGGAATTCTGGAAGTGGAAGTCCACAGGTTTTAAGAATGGCCAAGGTTGGACTTCCCTGCTCTAGATGGAATGCTGTAGTGACAATTTTGCTTTGCAAGCTCGGCCCTGCTGGAATTTTTGGACTTTGGTTGGTCAACCTTTGCTCTGGGAAGGAGACCATCAGCAAAGACCTATCACCTGCCTCCAGGTCAAGGGTCTCCAACCTTGGCAACTTTAAGACTCGTGGGCTTCAACTCCCAGAATTCCCCAGCCAGCTTTGCTTTTGGGTTCATTTGTGACTTAATTCAAGCTTTGCTGGCTGGGGAATTCTGGGAGTTGAAGTCCTCCAGGCTTAAAGTGGCCAAGGTTGGATGGAGACCCCTGCTCCAGGAAACCAACCAATCTAGGTGGCTACAGCCCCGTAGTTCCTCCTCCCTCCACCTCCATACTGGTGGGGGAAAAGGGCTCCTTGACTTAAGGCAACTTGTTGAGTTTGCTTCGGGGTTGAGACTTTCAGCCGGTCTGCAACCAAGCTTGAAGTTTTGGGTTGGGCTGGAGGATGAATGAGCATGGCCATTGCCATTAGATGCAGGAATCGTATTTTATCTTCCCTCTTTCATCTGGCAGCAGTTCTGTTCATTTTTCCTGGGCTAAACCTTGAATGCATTCAGCCCCCTAGTTGCCTCTTTTTTTCTTTTTTCTTTTGGCCCCTCCTGGAGGAGTTCGTCCCCTGCGCAACAAAGCCCTTTCGAGATGGTTTCACTCCCCCCACCCCCACCCCCTTTTCAGCTGTCATCTCCCCTAATCTAAAATGGAATCTCTGGCTTCGGATACTTGATCGAAATTATTGTACTGGCATCTCAAGACGGAAGGACAGCGGTTTTCAGAGGCGTGCGAGATGTTTGTTCTCGGGGAAGAGAGAGAGGGGTCCAGAGGGTGGGAGGCACAGGCGGGGGGGGGGGGGGGGAGGGGGGGGGGGGGGGGAACAAGCTGTGCTATCCAAGGCTTTTCGTATCAGAAGAGGGAATCTGCTGGCGACTCTGGAGTGCTAATGACTAAGTGCTTTCGTCCAGGTTAACTGTTCATCCCGGTTAGTTGTTCTTTTGGCTTTCTGATTAAAACCCACCGGCCAGTCAGCTTAGTTAGTAGTTGGGCCATTGGAGGCCCTGTTTGTCCATTCCATCACCTGTTGTCTGTCCCAGGGGGGTCGTTTGTTTGGAGATTGGGGGGAGGCAGAGTTTTGATAGGCTGCTATAGGTTGTTTCACAAAATGGTTGTCCTTCTCCTCCATCTGTTTTTCTTCTGCACCACTCCTTCTCTTCTTACTTTCTTCCGTCTCCTTCTTCTTTCCTTCCTTTCCCTTCTCCTTCCCTTCTTCCATCTCCTTCTCTTCTTCTTTCCTTCCTTTCTCTTCTCCTTCCCTTCTTCCATCTCCTTCTTCCCTCCCTTCCTTCCTTCTCTCTGCCACTGCTACCTGCCTCATCTTCTTCTTTTTATATCTGCCTGGTTGTTGCCCACCCGTGTGACTCTATGCTCTCTATGTATTGCCTTTTGGGAAGGAGGCCACCCCAGGCCAGGGACTCATGCAGAGACGCTGTGTAGCATTCTCAGATGGGAAGGCACTGCTGTCACCTCACTTGCATCAATGCCTGCTGGTACAATGCAATCCTGGGGGTTTGTTTTTGAGGCCAGAACATGTACCTGATTGATGCCCTGGTAGCCTGACCCCTGGGGCTGCCCTTTGCCTCCCATCTCCTACCCTGAAACAGATGAAAACTGCATCTCTGAACCCGAGTCTGGGTCTTTGCAGAATGTGCTCCAAAGCTCATAAAACACAGCCAATTTCCAGGTCTGGCTGCCTGCTTTCTCTCCTCTCTCTCTCTCTCTCTCTCCTTCCCTCCCTCTCTTTTTCTGCCCTCACTCGCCCTCTCCTTCTCTTCATCTCTTTCTCTCCCCCCCTTTCTCTCTCTTCTCCTCCTCCCCCACAAGTCATGTTTTTTAATCTGCTCCCCTTTCCTTTATACCCAACGGTGGCAATATTGATACGATCCAATAAAAGGCAGAAAGCTTGGCATCCCTCCGGTTCACCGGAGACCGAAAGGAGCTTCATTGGGCGACTTGGGCACGCCATCGACACCCCCTGGTAACGTGCTCCATACATCTTTAGCATCTGGAATTTACATATTCTGTAGGAAAATGATTGATGGCTCCTGGAAATCGGCCTGTCTACCGAGAGGCTGCCGTGCCGCTATCTGTCTTGCGCTCCTGTCTTCCTTGCATCAGAAAGATGGCAACCCCTTTCCCGCATCTCTGCCCTGAGGGAAAGGCCGGGCACTGTTGTTTTTTGAAAACAACCATCTGGCTTTTCCTCCGTGGATCCAGAAAGATCAGGGCAGGAAGGGACTGGGAAGGAGAGCCACGAATTTAGTTCACGGTTGATGATCTAATTGCTTTCGAACAGGGTTTCTCCACCGTGAGCACTTTAAGATGGGTGGACTTCAACTCCCAGAATTCCCGAGCTGGCAAAAGCTTCCTTCCAAAGCCCCACTCCAAATCCCATGCAATTCAAAAGACATCCAGATCTTTTAAATGATTATTTACAAACACACACAAAAAAAGAAAAAAAAATGTTTATCCTGGGAAAAACTATATATTTGGCTATCAAAGAGAAAATTATAACCCAAACCAGATGAGGAGTTGTATCTATTGAGAAACTTATACTATACAAGTAAAGTGAGGTCGGATAGACCTAATTGATTTATAAAGGTAAATTTGGTTGTTCTGTCTCCCCCGGAATGCAATATAGATGTATTGTACCGAATACTAGGTTATTAAGGCACTACTTATAGGCATGTTTGTTATTTGTTTTGTTGTTCTGTTTGTCATTTATCTGGTGTGTTGTCTTCTTTTTTAATGAAAAATGTAAATAAAGATTATTTTAAATATATATATATATATAAAAAAAGCCACACACCTAAATTAGTTACAATCTGGACGTCTTCCTTCCATGGTTGATGCATTTAGCGGATGGTAGCGTGGACCGCAATATGGTGCTCTTATTATTTTGACGCGATTGCTATGTATTCCTTGCGGTTGCTAAGGAGGAAAAAAAAAACCCCCAAAGAAATCTGCTTCTTAAAAATATTGATCCTTCGAGTGCTTCATTAATTTGACCCCCCCGTCTGTATTTATTTGTTTACATGCAAACCGATCTGATCTGGGTTTGTTCTTCCTTTGTGAATGTGATATTTGGTCTCTTTTTGAGATACTGGGATTGGTAGACGGAGTGACAGGCAGCGTCACTAGATATATGGTCCCTTTCGTGAAGAATTGGCTTTGTCCTATGCCGTACCTTGTCTGCTCTTGACTTAAAACTCCAGGTGTGGCAGCTGAGTGGACTTAAGGTCCAAAAGAAATCATAGAGTTTTCAAAACTCACGGTAGCTACAGGACTAGGTGGCGGTTTGCTACTTTGTGCCTTTTGATGCTCAAGGTAGCGCTGCAAAATAGCTGAGGAAAATATTTGCATTTCAAATACATCCTTGTGTTTCTCCTAATGTTTCCTTTTTTGTTCCTTTTGTTCCAGAAGGAACTGAATTCTGTGGCTTCTGAACTGGCTGCCCGTCAGGAGGAAAGCGAACATTCGCACAAGCATTTAGTTGAACTCAGCCAGGAATTTAAAAGGAATGTACCTGAGGTAGGATATCTTGCATCCTCAAAACTTAAATTTTTAAATCAATCCTCTTCCTCCTTTTTTCTTCTTTTTTCTTCTTTTTTCTTCTCCTTCTCCTTCTCCTTCTCCTCCTCCTTCTCCTCCTCCTCCTCCTCCTCCTTCTTCTTCTTCTTCCTCCTCCTCCTCCTTCTCCTCTTTCTCCTTCTCCTCCTCCTCTTCTTCTTCTCCTTCTTCTTCCTCCTCCTCCTCCTTCTCCTTCTCCTTCTCCTTCTCCTGCTTCTCCTCCTCCTCCTCCTCCTTCTTCTTCTTCCTCTTCCTCTTCTTCTTCTTCCTCCTCCCCCCTCCCCCCAATTAATGCTTAAATATGGCCACAAATACTATACACTTAATGTTTAAGATGGGAATCTGAGTTAAGATCCAAATTTTGAATGTCGTTCCCTTGAACCTCCTTCCTTAAGAGGTCTAAACAGGAGAATTCTCATCCCTTCTTCTCTCCCCCCCCCCTTTCCTTCAGGAGGTTCGAGATATGGTGGCTCCTGTCTTAAAAAGTTTCCAGGCAGAGGTAAGAAGAGACCAATAACAAGGTAACCTTTGTTTTTGGTTTTTTTTTGTTTGACCATGGGTAGAAAAATTTGTGAACCAAACCGGGGACTCCAAATGGAGAGAGGGTGCAAATGAAACGAAAAATGGAAGCTCTTGTTCAAAATGCAAAGCTTGCATCTGTTATAGGCCTGAAAAAAAAGTTGTGGTATTTGCAGATATTTGGAGCTGTGGCCCTCCCTTCCTTTCAACCCTGACCTTCCTCACCAAGTTGTTGAGAGAATGGAAAGAAGGGATAATGTGTCCCTGAGCATGTTGAAGGACATTTGCATTGCGATCTTACAACTTCCACTGTATTTTTCATTATTTCAAGCATCAAGTTTCTGAAGGACTGTAATATGGATTTCAAGCAGATTAAATATACAGGATGTAGATATGTGGGTGTTTTTTCCCCCCTGTATTTCATCTATTTAAGCCTTAAGGCCACTTTATATAATCAGCAGAATCTGCATTGTGAAATTACACCCGGAATGTTTTAAGATGAGGAGATTGGACTGAGTGTTTGAAGATACCCTGCCAGTGAAAAACAGTCTTTCTGTATGGAAATAATGCAAATCAGAGATGGCTCAGCTGAACAATGGATGCAGCGGTTTCATTTTTATGAACTACATTTGACGTTCATCTTAGTCTATAGATCTTCCGGGAGAAGAAGAGAAAATGGATTTAGATAGCCAAGAAGAGCCAAGAATGGTTTTCTTGGACAAAGAGAAGTAGTCCATGGTTTTGTGGGGAGGTCCTGACCTGTTCATCCTGATCAGTGACTGGGAACAATCTGAGCCTTTCCTGGAACTGTTGTTATCTTGTAGAGGCTCAAGATTGATTCAGCCTTCCATCCTTCTGAGGTCAGTAAAATGAGGACCCAGATGGTTGGGGGCAAAATGCTGACTCTGTAAACTGTTTAGAGAGGGCAGGAAAGCACTGTAGAAGTTTAAGTGCTATTGCTATTACCCAACTAGGTAACATCTTCAGTGCTAGAAGGTGGCTCAATCTATGAGGATAACCTCTGGAATTGGCTCCTTCAGTTAAGAGTTTGTTGGGCCCTTGGGACCAAGATCTTCATTGGACTGTGTGCCCTATCAATGAAGGGCATTTGATCTTCCTAGATCCTCCCTACATCTCCAAGTAAAATGTGCATGGAGCTTCTCCATCATCCAGGTCATGGTTGTCCCAAAGGTGCTTTTTCCAAAAGGCAAGTGGGCTTTTTTGTTTTTCCCTTTGAAAATATTTCACTTCTCAACCAAGAAGCTTCTTCAGTTCTAACTAACTGGTAGGGAATGGAAGGATTTATATTCTTTGCAGTCATCTGGTCATTAGCACTCTGGGTGGGGGGGGGGCGGGCGGTTGTTAGCTCTCAGAGCTGTTGAGGCCACTTGGGAGTTTATCTATATCCCAGGGGATCCCCACTTTGGGGTCTCCAGATAGAACGAAGCAGGGGTGAAATCCAGCAGGTTCTGACAGGTTCTGGAGAACCAGTAGCGGCAATTTTGAGCAGTTCAGAGAACCGGCAAATACCACCTCTGGCTGGCCCCAGAATGGGGTGGGAATGGAGATTTTACAGTATCTTTCCCCTGCCACACCCACCAAGCCACACCATGCCCACCAAGCCATGCCCACAGAACTGGTAGTAAAAAAAAATTGGATTTCACCACTGGAACGAAGGCAATGAATATGATTGCTTAGAATGTAGAGATGGAATCCAAATGGTGACACAACAGAAGGTAGGAGAAAAAAGGGGTTTCCCCCAGCCCTTTTGCAACACAAGGACATCTGCGGGGGAAATAGGATCTATCCGTGACTGTCCCCTTCATTGCAGACCCCTGGCCTTGAGAATAGGGGCAGTACTCTGTGGATTGGATTGCTAGCAGATCTGGGGTTTCTGCAAATTTTGTGCTGGTGGGCGAGATGAAGGAATAAATAGCAGAGCCTCTGCCCAGGAGGTGGGCAGGGGAGGCAGGCAGCCTTTCTCTCAAAACCTGATTTCGATAAATAAGACCCCAAGTTTAATTTTTCCATCCCAGGGAAGACAAAAGGCTACCCGTGACGGAAGTGGAACGACGACAGATTGAAATGGCCGAAGTTCTTTTTCTTGTTTTCCTTTTTTTTCCTCCTTCCTTTCAGACAGCAAAAAGAGCAGAGCCAGGGCCCTGCTAATTACAAAAGTTGCTTTATGAAAGATAATTCAAAGCAATAATTTAGCAAACATAATCAAGTAGCACAGATGGGGATTCTGATGAATAGTTTGCAACATGCAATTAGCAGCTCTTGCAGTTACATATCATTAACCCTCAGAGCACAAAAATTATTTTCTCATTATTAGATGAAAAGGTAAAATTAAGCTGACTAGACAGTTAAGGAACAAACTACAATTAATTACCTTCATTTATTACAGTCATTATTTGAAACTTCCTTTTCTCTCTCTCTCCCTCTCTCCTCCTCCTCCTCCTCCTTTTCTTGGAGGGATGAAAATATCTAAATTAAAAGTTTTCTTACATGAAAATGTAGGTGAAACATTGATTTGATGGCGGAGCAAGAAGTCGAAAGAATCATGGCTGGGTCAGCTAATTTCTCCCACTTCTCAGGTGCTGGAAAAAAATAGTTTTAAGATAATAAGTTAAGGAAGGCAACTCTGACTCTCTCACGAGGACATCCTGAGACGATTTCAAATATCCAGATTCTGGGCCACTTCATCCTCAGCTCGCTGACTTTCAAGAATCTGCTTTCTCTCCCAAATCAGGGCTCCAAAACTGCTTCCTTGCATATTTATTTATTCCCTGGATTTATCCCCTGCTCTTCCACCACGGAATGGCTAATGGTCAAAAGAATGCAAAACAAACAGCTTAATTAAAAACAACCATTAAAAGCATAATTTACATAATGCAGTAATTACCAATGTAAAACAACGCCAGCCATATGCTAAAAAGCCATTATTAAAACAATGCAAAAGTGCTAACTTGGAAAGAAAAAAGAAAAAGGCCCCACAAGATCCCTGTAAAAAACAACAATAGGGAGACCGGCCACGGGTCCAGAGCAGAGGTGGGTTTCAGCAGGTTCTGACCAGTTCTGGAAATTTTGAGTAATTCGGAGGACTGGTAAATACCACCACTGGCTGGCCCCACCCCTATCTATTGTCTGCCTCCCAAGTCCCAGCTGATCAGGAAGAAATGGGGATTTTGCAGTAACCTTCTCCTGGAATGGGGTGGGAATGGAAATTTTACAGTATCCTTCCCCCTGCCATGCCCAACAAGCCATGCCATGCCCAACAAGCCACGCCCACAGAACCAGTAGCAATTTTTTAAAACCACCAATGTTCCAGAGGAATGCCCCCCCCCCCAATTTCAGGACATCTGACCATCTTCTAGAGCTAGTTGGCTTTTTTTTCCCCCCAACAAAAAGGAAGTGTGAGAAAGTCAACACAATTTAGACCAACAGCTGTAGTTCTGAAGACATCGCTTTTACATTCCTCTGCATTTTACATCATTCTTTTAAAAATAAAAATCAGCCCTTATCTAAAACCTGTCAGGCTTTATGGGAAGGTGAGCACCCCATTTGTCCCCATCATTTTCTTCCCTGGATAGAATCACGGGCTGTGGCCGTACCAAGTCCTGGGCATCACCCTTGTGTCCTCTTCGAGCGAGAAAATGCTTCGTCTTTGGGCAGTATTAGAGTTTGAAACCCATCCTCCCCAGCAGCTCCCAAGAGTCACGTTTGATAGAAAGATTTGGGGTGGGGGGGCTGGAAATGATTTTGAGGGGCCGAGAGCATTTGGAGGAGGGCTTGGAGCAGACAGCATGCATTCTATGGTAGAGGCCACCTTCAGAGACTTGGGAAACCTTGCTGGTCCTCCTTGAACCTGGCTGATATTCCCACCAAGGGGTGGAAGAGGCGGGAAGTAGGTGCCCTATGGCACGAGAGAGATGGGCTTGGTTGAAAAAGTTCTAACGAGAGGAACATCCTTGCCACAGCATTATTGTGTCTGTCAGGAAGTATTATGACAAAAATGGATGGCCAGCAGCAACTCTCTTTCCTTCAGTGGCATCGTCTTCTTGGCTGTGTAAATTATTAAAACTCTTTTTCCTCTCCTCCCTTCTTCTCCTTTAAGTCAGCCGTTGCTCCATTTCTCGTTAAGCTCTTCTTTGATTTTAAAGCTTGAATGGGAATAATTACACTTAGAGGCATTTTTGAGCTGTTTGAGTATAAACCCAGACAAAATATCAACAGAAAGACTGAAGGCAGGAGAAAGGAGAGGCAGAGACAGAAGACAACTTAAAAAAAAAATCTCTCCATTGCAATAATATTTTTTGCTTCTCAGTGTTGCTTTAAAGGAGAGAGAGAGAGAGAGAGAGAGAGAGAGAGAGAGGGAGAGAGGGAGAGAGGGAGAGGGAGGGAGGGATGCCTTGATAAGGTATAATCATAGCATAGAGGCCGGTCTGACAGTAGTAATTAATTAGGCCATTATGTATTCTATGGTGATAATTGCTTTGCTGGAAAATCACCAGCCATGGAAAAGACCCGGAGCAGAAATGTAATTCATCAATCTTGTGTCGTTGCGGAGTGCGCAGTTGTGTTTTCTCTCACCTTGAGTCCGGTGCGTGGAAGGCAGAAAGAGAGAAACACGCAGAGAAGGAAAAAGTTAATGATATGTCGAGGTTTAAAAGTCAGAGGAGGGAGGGAGGGAGGGAGGGGATTCAGATTCCAGGGAGCAAGGATAGAATATTTGGGGAGTGGGCTACTACATTCATTACCCTTGCTGAGAAGATCAGCAAGGGGAATGAATGTAGTAGCCCACTCCCCAAATGGGCTTGACCAACCTCTCTGCCAAGGGCTAGGAACAGATGGGCCTACCACGCAAGCATCCCTTGGCCGGCCGGCTGGCTGTAGCTGCTGTCTTCTTGGGGCATTGGGCTGCATTTTCCTGGCTTGAGCAAACTGTGAATGTGTGCCAGGGATGCTTCGCTTCATTCGGGCAGCCAAGCCAGAGCAAGTGTCAAGAGCCTTGTTGGGTCCTTCGGTTTCCCTCTGCGAGAGCTCCTTTCCCTTTTGGCTCATTGGACAGGTGATGGAACACCTGGACCTCTCAGCCGGACTCCCAGGATGGCGTTTTGAGGTCTCTTGGGTTTACTCGGTCTCCCACAAGCCGTTCTTCCAGCATCTGAGCCAGGGGTCTCCAACCTTGGCAACTGTACAACTTGTGGACTTCAACTCCTAGCATGGCCAACTGAGGAATTCTGGGGGTTGAAGTCCACAAGTCGTAACATTGCCAAGGGTGGAGACCCCCGAATCTAAGCCACTTAGAAGGGGCAATGAGGAGAAGTCCTCTCTTTCTTGGACTTGGTCCTGTTTCCAGAACAGATATGGGAAACCTCAAGACTGTTGAGGGGCACCTTCCAAAGTGGGAGTCCAAAAGCCATAACAGGCGAGTCCAGGACCTCCTGGCAGCACCAAACTGGGTGGATTTTTTCCCCTCCTCCTCAACCATTTCCCCCATTTCTCCAACTATCAGGTTATCATTCCTCCAAATTTGCCCTCACCATTTGGGGCTACAATTTCTGGGGTTCCAAAAAAAGGTTGTATTGGAGGACTTGCTTCCTCTGTTTTATAACTGTAACTGAACCAGGACAGAAGCTTCTGGGTTAGGCCGATTCTGGGTTTGTGGAAAGTGACCACGGATTGGTTGGTAACATTTCAGCTCCATCTGAGTGTGTAAAGAAGGCGAGAAACATGCTTGAAGGCTCAAGGTAAGGCAATCTCCACCGGGAAGGGGAGGGAAGCAGCCAAGGCAGGTCGCTCTGGTGACTGGAGAATTGTAAATGCTTCCCTTCTGAATGACAAGCCAGTTAAATTCAGTCTTGGGTGAAAGATTTGCAATCTCTGTTTTTGTCCTTTTAAGATGAAACGGGAGGCTCATTCAATCTCATTGTACACATGTTGTGCATTGACAATAAAGATTTGATTTGATTTGGATTTGATTAAGGGGATGGGGTGGGAGAGCCCTTCCTTCCCTCCCTTTTCCTTCCTTCCTTCCTTCCTTCCTTCCTTCCTTCGTTCCATCCATTAGTTTTCCTCCACCAGATGTTATTTCACTAGAAGTCGATCAAGTTACTGAGTTGGGATCTATCTACAAGAGCTTCGCTGAGGTTGAGGTTGGATTTCTAGGGTAATATTTGCAGTTGCAAATATAGCTGGGTATTTCCTAATTTTACAGAACTCTTCCTTCCTGATTCCCAGGTTTTATTCTGGTGGTGGCCTTTCTCTCCCTGGTTTCTCAACCGGGGTCTTCTTTTTATGTTTCCCTCAGGTGGTTGCTCTCAGCAAACGGACCAAGGAAGCCGAGGCAGCGTTCCTGAGTGTTTACAAGCAGTTACTCAAAGCTCCAGGTATGGACGCTGGGTCTCCTTCTTCAGGCAGGCTCGGAAGGGGTGGGTGTGCATTGCCCTCCTCGGAAGCACTCTTGATCTAGTCAGGGAGATAAGGAAGGTGATCCTGAACATTTGAGACCCCTGATCTGGAGCTCCATCTCAGATGAGAAAAGCCCTCCCTGGCCCTCATGGTTATACAAGACCCTCTTAGGAATGAAACGGTGGAAAGCCGAGGGGCCTCTGACTTTCCAGGGTCTGAAAACCACAACAGAACTACAGCCATTGTCCTATCAAGGTCCTTTGTTTAATCCGCAAAAATACCTGCACATCCCAATATCTGACGCATATTTTAATTTCAGTTGGCCTTATGGGAGTGATTCGCACACATGCCCTTCTTCCCTTCCTTCCTTCCTTCCTTCTTCCTTCCTTCTCCTCCTCCTCCTCCTGCCTTTCCTCTTCTTCCTCTCTTCCTTTCGAAGCTTGAAGGGCTTCTGTCGGTGCAAACCTCACCCGAGAAAAAGTGTTTTGCTCAGCAAGTGTTTTGATACACTGAGCCTGGGATTGCGCCGTCTGTAATTACAGGAAGGGGGGGGGGAATATCATAAATTTTTCTGATATTGTTCACCCAGATGTGGTGTGGGGAAGAAGTCTAGGCGGGCGTCTCTGTCGGACACGGAGAGGAGGGTGGAGGGTGGAGAGGAAGCAGTAAAATCATGTTAAAAGCATAATTAAAGTCATTGTTGAGAATGGATTGATTTAAGCCTCATTTCAACTCGCGTGGCAGTGACAACTGATTTCTTCATTGTCTTTTGCACGCGTCGCTCCCTCTCCACGGGAACACAAAAGGAGAAGAAAAAAATAGTTTGCTAAGTAAGAACCGGGCTGTGCATAGGAGGGAAACCTAAATACGTTACACAGGAGGTGGAATGGAGCTTTCTGGGGATTTCAAAGTAGAAATTTGGGAGCTTAAACCCCTTAGGTTGCTTATGTGTGATAAAACTTGATAAAACAGCTCTGTTTACCTGCTAAGTGAAATGTTTAAGAAAGAAGCTGGATTCCTCCCAATGCCCAGGGTTGGGGGTTGACCACAGGATGTGTAGCTCCAATCCTGCTTCTAACAGTCCCCAAAATTGCAGCTTTGGATCTAAACAAGCAGGTTCTTTCAATCAACACGGTGAAAGCAGAGACCTTCTAAAGATGCACTTTTGCTTGTCTCCACATTAGCAATTTCCCCCAGTGCGAATGGCTTCAGGAGGGCCTCTCCTGGGCCAGGCAAGGAGAGCCTGGGTGGACAGTCGGGATCCTTGGGTTCTTGGTCAGCTGGTGTCCTGTGGGAAGGTCTGCCTCCTGGGTGTAGAAAGTGACCAACACTTTGGCTTTCTGTCCTGGCTGTGTTTGGGAGGATTTGGAGAGCCCCTCGGGAACCAGAGTTGCTCAGGGCATGCTGTGGTTAGAGCTGGCCTTAACCACAGGCGACGTAGGCAGGCATTTCTTCGTGGGAAGCAGCTGCAGATTGTGGCCGGCTGCAGGCAGAGACGGAAAGCAGAGAGGGCATTCTGAGAAGAAGGTGCTGCCAGACCCCTGGAGTCCAGCTTCTCTCTTGGAAGGCTGAGTTGGGAGCCTGTTGTGTTCAAGAGAAATAAAAAGAACTATTCTCATTTCTCCTCCTTCCAAGATTTTGCTGTCCTCCTAATAAACCCTTGTGGTGTTAGAAAATAGGAATTGGCCCAAAGCCGCCAGGTATATTTTCTGGATTGAGCATGAATTTGAGTCTGCTGCAATTCTGGAATAATTGGTTACTGGGAGAAGCCAGCTACCAGTTGGGCACCGTTGGGCACATCTGGGAAGACTCATCTTCATGTCCTCACCTTTGGCCCTGCTACGGCTGCTTGTGACCCCCAGGTTGGACCTCCAAGCCCCTTTGCTCTTTCCTGAAGCCAAAACTGCCCCTTCCGTCTCCGGTAGACCTGTCGGTTGGAATTCCTGCTCATCAGCCAGCACCTTCAAGCGTGTGGCTTAATGGCCCATATCGTTATCTTAGATGTTATTAACAGCTGTAAAGTTATCCGGCTTTTATTTCCTACTGCTCCAAGACCAGCTATGCTCCGTGTCCCCCACTGATGACCCACCACTGTGGCTGACATATGTCAACACGTGAGTCCTTGACAAGAGACACAACTGCCCTTTCATGGCCTCCAATTCTTGGTACCTCTTTGACCCTGGCAAGGAAGATACCTGCCCCCGCGAACTGTCTCTTGGTGGGTCACCATTTGAACAGGTACTCCTGAGCATCAGGCCAGGCTCAGGCAAAGGCTGAAACATTTACGAGCGCTTGGGAGTGTTTAAATCAGAGGTGTCCATCCTTGGCCGCTTTAAGACTGGTGGACTTCAACTCCCAGAATTCTCCAGCCGGGGAACTCTGGGAGTTGAAGTCCACCAGTCTTAAAGGGGCCAAGGTTGAACACCCCTGGATAAGACCTTCCGGCATCTTTGTGCTGCAGAGGTCCATGGTGGCTGCTGCCCATGCAGAAATCCGAGGCCAAAATGGTTTTGCTGTATGTTTGCAGATCTGGCTGGGTTTCTCCCGCTCCCGGTTTGGTCAAAGCTCTCGTCTCATTAAGAACTCTGCATTGATTTAAAACAGATTTGATTGATTACTCTGCTAAATCTGCGGTGCATATGATTAAATCTGTAGCTGTGAGGAAGATGACATCTTTTTAAAAAATATATATATATATGCATATACATATACATATATATATATATATATATATATATATATATATATATATATATATATATATATTTACACAAGGCGCCCTTTGCATTCGCTGTCCCCCCTTAAGGTTAAAGGCTGAAGGGAGGGGAGGTGGGGCAGAGCCAGTTGGTGGCTGAGAGAGAAGCTCCTTCCGTGGCAGTTTTCGGGAGCATCTGCCCCTCAGTGCCACTGTTTCCATCCCACGGCACGTAACGCCTGTTTGCTTAGGCAGAGGTGGGCAGAGAGCAGGGTGGCGGTTTTCTGCCAAGGTAAACAGGTGTGCTCCCAAGAGGCCCCTTCCTCTCCCGGGGCAGCCCACCGTTATTAGCCAGCCCTGCCTGGTTGGGGGAGGGGTTCCCTAACGCCTCCCAGGCCAAGGTAATTATGCACTGACTTCATTAACCTAGCAAACCCCATTAGGAAGGCCGGCTAAAAAAAATGCATCCTTAATTATTTGTTGTGTGCATGCTAATGAGTCCATCTGCACCACCATTGTACGACACAAACAAATTAATTTACAAGCCTGGATCATTTTTAATAAATGTGGAAAAATGGGGCTGATTTCTCTCTTCTTTACCCCCCCCCCTTTTTCTTTTCGGGGAGGGAGGAAGGAAGGAGAAGCCTACCATCCCTCAAGGTTGGGCTTCTAACCTGGCTTACCAACTCTCCCCCCCCCCCTTCCCGAGCCCTACGAATTGCAAGAGGCAAACACAGCATATATATTCTGTTTCAACACGGAGAACATCCCGGCATTGGGTTTCTATTTTGAGGATGGCAAAACGTTTGAGAAAATAGTGTCCTCCTTAATAGGACCAGGGAGACAAAATAATGCACATACCTCTTCTACAGAAGGAGCGTAAAATCCTTTTGGAGGGTCACTCTCTCTCTCTCTCTCTCTCTCTCTCTCTCTCTCTTCTATCTATTAATCATTTATAGTGTCTTATCATCTATTTTCTCTCTCTCTCTCTCTCATCATCATCTACCCTCTCTCCCTTTCTTATCTGTCTGAATATTTATCTATCATCTATCTATTGTACCTAATCACCCGTTCTCTCTCTCTCTCTCCCCCCCCTCTCCTAATGTTAGTAATTTTACATTTTTGCTTCATTCTTTGAAATTTGAAAGCTTGACCACTTAGGGATGTCTGGGCAGAGCTAAGGGCTTCCTCCTCTGAAGGAACACGGCATCAATGCTGTCCTCCTTTTCTTTGGAAGGTACCTTCTGCATGTGATGGACCTTCAAGGTCACCTCTGCCTTTCTCCTCTCCCCTCCAGCAGATCCTGTGCCCAGCCTTGAAGGGCGGCACCAGCCGCTCCACTGCCTCGGCCCCGAGAAACCCCCGTTGAAGGAGTTGAACCGGCCCTGGAAGAAGGAGCTGCTGTTCCCCAAAGGTACCCAAGTGAACTGGTTCTTCCACTGGCAGCCTGAAGTAAAGTAGTAGTAACTTCCCTGTTGCCTCAGCACAGGGAGAGGTTCAGAGTCCAGTCAGGGTCCATTAGAGCAGGGGGTCTCCAACCTTAGCAACTTTAAGACTTATGGACGTCAACTCCCAGAATTCGTCAGCCAGGAAAGCAAAGCTGGCTGAGGAACTCTGGGAGTTGACGTCCACAAGTTGCCAAGGTTGGAGACCCCTGCATTACAGCTTCAAGGCCGTGCTTGAAATGAGGAGGTTTTGCATTCTGTGAGCCTTAGAGATGGTTGGCTGGTTGACCGCAGCTGAAATGATCTAAAGAAGGCAGACAGCAAGGATAACTCACTGAGACTTATCCGACTTAGACCGATCCTATTGCTGATGTAGATTGCCCCTCCCCCACAGAGCAAAAAGAAGGGACCCTCCCTGGTGGACTGGTGGTTTCAGAGGCCAAGATTGCTGGGCTCAACAGCAAAGCCTTGCTGACCGACTCCTTGTTGCAAAGAAATGAGGTTGAGAAGCAAAAGTACGTGAGTATGAGCCGGGAGGAGGTGAGGATGGGAAGGTAGATGGGAGAATTGTTCTCCTCAAAGGAAAGCAAACAAAATAAGGAGGTGGCCTTACCTGAAATTTCAGGCTTCACCTTCTACTTTTCCCAAGATCTAGAAAGGTTGCTTCAGCTCCATGGTTTACCTTGCAACCACATTTATGCTGCCTGAGGATTTAGAAGGAATTTTATGTAAGAAGCACCTGTTTTTCCTCAGTGAGCTCCAAAGATCTTGGAAAACCACTCCTCTACAAATTCACAAGACTCTATTGCTGTGATTGAGACTCAACCATACACTAATAAATAATAAAAGCCATGAATCAAAATCTGTCAACATTTTTCAGCACTTTTCACAGATTTTCTTTGGGAACAAAACCCAGCTTATCTTTTTAAAGAAGTCAAGTATATCTCTTGACAGGCCTTTCCTTTTAATTCTTTCAAATCGAAGAAGTTCTCTAGATGTTCTTCAAAACCAGTGACAGCTTCCTCAGCCAAATTATTCAAACAAATTGGGAAGAATGGGAGGCTGACTCCAAGGGGATGGACCTCAGGCTGGAGAAGGTTGCTTTCTTCTGGGCTTTGATGTGGGTGCCACATCAACTCAAGGAGATGCATCTCTTGTCTTAGGGGCCTTCAAGAAGCCCAGTTCACGTTGGCCAGCCGGCTGGGGGAAGCAGAAGAGAAGATCAAAGTCCTGCATTCAGGTACTTTTAATGATCGATGGAGATACGGTTGAAGATGGTAGGAGCATTTCCCATGGCTTCCTCCTGGGCCCATATTAATTCTTGGTGGGGTTCATGTATTTGTGAAGCTCAGCATGGCACCTTCTGTCTGCTCCATTTAGCTCTTTAAGAAAAAGCTGTTTTTTTGTATCTGTTGAAAGATCATCTCTTCACATGAAGAGCGGAGTCCAATTTTCTGTGCTTCTCTGATGTCTGCTGCTTTCTCTCAGACATTGGAGTGATGGCCAATCTCTCTCTTTCCTTCAGTCTCTCAAACCCTTCCCTTTTTAATGACATCCAGCCCTTACCTGAAATTAGCGTTTGGCTCGGACAGGTTGAGTCAGCCTGCATGGAAGTGAGAAAGAGAGTGCTCGTATTCAAAATAAGTTTTGAAAATGTAACCCTCTGCTGCCCGATGAATGAAATATATCCTTTGAGTTCATCCAGAAACGTCAGTCTTAACTGAACTCAATTAACTTGAATAAGTGTCACCATCTCTCTCAATCCACCATCCTAAAAGGGAGCAACGCAAACCAGGATGGTACATGGCAACTGCCAGGATCTGCAGCTCATTGGCAGAACTTCTGCTCAATTTTAAGCCTCTTGAGTGGGTTGAGAAAGACGTGGAGACAATTGGTGGAGCCAATGGGGTCTACAAATATCTCCACTTCCCCCTAATTACCCTATTTTCCAGTTTATGACTGAATATTTACTAGCCCCGAGTAGCATTCTTTAAGCACAATTCACTGGAAGTACATTTCTTACTCTCTGTTTTTATGTTCTCCCCGTTGCTGGCCAGCACTAAAGGCTACCCAGACGGAGCTGGTTGACTTGCGATGTAAATACGATGAAGAGGCAGCTTCCAAGTAAGTTGGTTGGTTTGTTCTGTCCAGTCAGAGGTGCTTGTCCTTATAGCTTCCAGTCAGGTTGTGTCAGGTTGCCTGGTGTCTAAATAGAAAATTCGGATGAACATTTGAAAAGGCCTTCATAAGTAGAGAGGCTTAAGAAATTGTAGAAGCTGAGTAGAAATGTCCGTATCGTTGCATGGGTGCTTGGTTTCTTTCCTTCCTGCTTCCAAATATTCCCAGCTTCCTCACTGATGTTCTGTCATAACTACAATCCCCCAACGTTCTCTTCTCTCATATGTGACGGTGCTAAGAACACTTAATCGTATCATACCGAACCAGATGGGCTTTGATCCGGTCATGTGTACCCTTCTGGCACCTCCTGGTGTGAAATAACGTTGCCTTTGATCAAGACCGGGGCTTGTATATGCTGAATGAAGAGGCATGGAAGGAGAAGTGGGAAGGACAGGCATTTTGCTGCTACTTTCCATCCCTTTTCAAGGTGATAGGAAAAGTTCACCACCCCTCACCCCACTATCTAACGCTTAAGTCACCATGTAGCCAGATTCACTGGAGATTTCAACTAAGACATGTCAAAATCTCTGGATGTTTGCTTTTTCCATGACAATTGAGGACCTCTTTTGCTTGGTTCCTGCTTCTTTGCCCCTGAGGAACAAATGGTGTCATCTACTCCTAGTTGCCTTTGTAGATACTTTGGAAGTCAACCCTAACTCTTCTGTTCTTGCCCTAGGACAGATGAAGTGGCCATGATTATGACAAATCTCGAAAAAGCCAACCAGGTGAGCGACAGCCAGTCATGGGCTGAAGGCTTCGACTTGTCAATGAAAATGACTTGAAGGTCTCAGGAAATGGAGGGTTGGCATGACGTTTCCGTCAAAAGTTCTGACGGTTCTGATTCTTCTCTTTTCTAGAGAGCTGAGGCTGCCCAGAGGGAGGTGGAAAGCTTGCGGGAACAGCTTGCCGCTGTAAACAGCTCCCTTCGCTTGGCTTGCTGTTCTCCCCAAGGACCAAGTGGGGTGAGGACCAGAAGGGAACCCTCATCAATCAAATGAGGAAAGCAGGCTCCCATGGGAATTTCCAGAAGCACAAATCTTCCATTTCCAGACTCCTCATTCTACGAATTCTGGTTGCCATCAGCTCAATGCAGACCAGACTAATCTAATGTGGAGGAACAATTTCATTTTGGTGTTGGCTTCCAAGTCTTAAGCTAGGAGGTCCAGTCCATTTGTTGCTTGGGGCCTTGTGTCTACCTTCAGCTCTAGAAGAGAAGCAGCTAATATGACTTCTCCTGCTGGTTGAGAGAGCAGGACCTTCTGTGAAGATAGGGATGATTCTAGTGAGGGCTTTGCAAGAAGCAGACATGTCTCTTTCATAAGGATGCATGAATTGGCCTGTCTAGAATTGACCTAAGGGGGAAAAACTCAGAATGTAGTCCTTGTTATTTCTAGCTAGAGTGTTGTAGTCCGCCTGCAGCCTGCGGAGCTGGGAGCAGAGTTGGATGGTGAGGAGGCTGGGGAGGAACATAGGCCAGTCCTAGAGTCTGGGGAAGGTTTGGATGAGGGCTCTGCATCAGAGGCAGAGAGGGGGCCAGGGCCATTTGGGAGTTATGTGCTGAATCCAGAGCCTCCAGAGTCTGACATCAGCGAGGCAGAGGAATAGTGGGAGCCTGTTCCCAGTGCGCGCATGTGCAGAGCTGCCAGAAGGCAACAACAGTTAAGAAAAAAGAGGCGACTCAGGAGTAAGGTTCGGAAATGTTTGGCCCCTCCCATAAGACATAAAGGAGGAGCAAAGGCACGTGAGCCTTTGCAGGAAGCAACTTTGTTCATGCTGGTCAGTTTAAATTCTGAAGCTCCGTTTTGACTCTGTGCTCCGTGTGGCCTTGCAAAGCTAATGGCCAATTAGGTCTTTGGCAGTGTGTCAAGGGAGATAAAGGTGGGTGCTTATCAGCCTTATCCCGAAGGACTGTGGCAGACGTCTGTTGGACTCTTTATGAACTATTTCTACGG
The DNA here is from genome assembly GCA_012654045.1 of Ptyas mucosa. Classification (NCBI taxonomy): domain Eukaryota; kingdom Metazoa; phylum Chordata; class Lepidosauria; order Squamata; family Colubridae; genus Ptyas; species Ptyas mucosa. Next base: position 1,192,089 of record WNWU01000081.1, read on the forward strand.
GCTGGGAATGAACAGAATTCACAGCCGTTGAAATGAAAAGAGGGTTTTTGGGACTAATTGTGTGCTTAGGAAGCCTAGGTCAGAACATAGAGAAATCCTCAGCATTGGTAGATCCTTCCCTTGAGATGCCTTCTTTCTGCAGGACAAAGTGAATTATTCTTTGTGCCCGGGTCCACGTCTAGAGGCCGCCCTGGCCGCCAAGGATCGGGAAATTCTTCGGCTTCTGAAGGAAATTCAACATTTGCAAAACTCCATGCAAGAAATGGAGGATTCTTCAGCCAATCAGATTGCAGACCTGGAACGGCAGTTGGCAGCCAAAAGCGAGGCCATCGAAGTGGGTATCGTTTCTGTGGCATTTCCCCAAGAATCGGGCGTGGGGGGAATTAAATTGAATCCTTGCTCTTCACCCTCCCTAAGGTTAAAAGAGAAGAGAGTCGGATAAATTTTCCAAGGATTAAAATGGCATGGAAGGGTTCTCCATTTAATCTTGGCCAAATCACCAACGACGTACTTTGTCCAATCACTTAGTTAAAGATGAATGCAGGGAATAGGTGTCATTGTCTATAACACACATAACATTATAATAATTTTTGAGCTGGGCTAACCATGCGCTAAGCAAAATGTGGAAGAAAGCTGAGCCTTTTCTTTCCGTCTTTAAGATTTGTTTCAGGCCACAAACTTCTGCCCTTGAATTAGGATTTTTAAATATTTCTCTCTGTGTGTGTGTGTCTCTCTCTCTCTCTTTGCGCTTGTGTGTTCTTTAGAAGTTGGAAGAAAAACTTCGTGCTCAATCAGATTACGAAGAGGTCAAGACAGAACTCAGGTAGGATTCCCCCTGTCTTTGAGTTATATCAACGGAGAGGTTGGGGACCTCAGAGAGACGTCTTCCTCTCTCAGTGGTGGTGACCCACGATTTGAGTGGATGAAGAGTTGTGTGGCAGGCCACAAGTGAAGGTCCCTGCCTGCTTTCTATCTTCAAATGTAGCTCTGCAGAAGAACCAACCCTGGCTGGAAGCTCTTTTTAGGTCCTCATTTCCCCCCACTTTTCTTTTGCAGCATTTTGAAAGCAATGAAACTGGCGTCCTCCGATTGCAACCTGTCCCAGGCAAGTTGGAAACCTTCCCAACAGGTGCACACACACCTCTTAGCTTCAGCCTCGATCAGGTTATCAGGCACTAGGCGCTCTGTTTTCGAAAAGTGTTTGCCGGCCGTCAGAAGTCAAGAGGGCTGAGACCAGAAGGGTTATATAGCAAGGGAAATCAGCACCTTGAAAAACTTCCCAACACTTGAAATATCTTCTCTGGCTTCTGAATATTTCTGGGCATGGTGCACAAAAAAGAAGGAAGGGAAGGGAAGGGAAGGGAAGGGAAGGGAAGAGAGGAAGGGAAGGAAGGAAGGAAGGAAGGAAGGAAGGAAGGAAGGAAGGAAGGA
>WNWU01000081.1:1193529-1240606 GCA_012654045.1 Ptyas mucosa
AAGGAAGGAAGGAAGGAAGGAAGGAAGGAAGGAAGGAAGGAAGGAAGATCACTAGGACTTCTAGGGTGATCTTCTCAGGTACACCCTGTCATTGAGACTTGGGAAGAGTTTTGCCTGCATCCTGCCCACTTCAGAAGTATTTTCAGTGGATACAGAATTAATAATCCCTGAAGTTTTGATGATCCTTGCTGAGAAAGATCTCTCTCGTTCCATGGATCATTTTTTTTAAAATTTAAACTCTTTGGATCCACCAGACTTCCAATTCTTGGATTGGTAGTTCTGAGCCTTTGTTAATTTCTTGCGTTGACCCCCTGCTACTCCACCAGATGGTACTCCAAGCGGCGAAGAACAGGAAATTCACAGCAGAAACAGGAAAGTGGTGCCCGCTCAGATGGCTGAACTAATTGCCACATTTTTAGGGTTGACTGGAACAAGTTGCCGTTTTAATTGAGTTATTTTTGTTGGTGGTCTTTGTGCTACGCATGAGGGTATTTTGGGTTGATGGGTGGCGAGGGCAGAAAGTCAGGGTGCCACTTAAAAGAAAAACGAAAGAAAAGGAGGGAGTTCTAATCCTCCTTCGTCTTGTTTTGTCGTTTATTTAGAGTATCTCAAAGCCCTCCGATGCCCTGTTTCTGGAAAAAGACTCCTTCTACGCATCTCGAAAGTATCTCTTGGAAAAACCAACCCTCGCCACCAGTCCTGGTAGGATGGCGAACGGATTGAGGGGAATAAGAAAGATGTGTCAACACAAAGGTCCTTGCTGGGATTATTTTTTTGTTAAAGGGAGGGACTAGAACAGCGTTTCTTCAGCCTCAGCAGCTCTCAGGCGGATGGACTCCAACTCCCAGAATTCCCCAACTAGCCACGCATGGATTTGCACGCGCAATCCTTTGCACAGATGGCTTAATAAATTAGAATTGTGGGAGCAGCAGGAGGGAGGGTTTAAGGCAGGGGAAGGGACCCTATAAGTAATTTTAGAGCAGTGTTTCTCCACGTTGGCAACCTGAAGATGTGTGGACTTCAATTCCCAAAATTCCCCAGCCAGCCAGCTATCCACTTATTCCTCTTCCATAAATCATTCCGATTGGCTAAAGGAGCTGTAAAAAAATGCCTTAAATACCGTATTTTTCGCACTATAAGATGCTCCGGACCATAAGACGCACCTAGCTTTTGGGGAGGAAAACAAGAAAAGAAAAATCTGCCTCTGTCTCCCAGCAATTTGCCTCCTTGCAGCAAACAGCCTGGTCAGCTTCAGCACAGCCTGATTTAGGATCAGCAGCTGATTGGCGGTTGGATCGGCCTCCCAGAATACCGCAGATCAGCTGTTCTAGGTTGTGGGGATCGCTGCCATCCGTGGCCCTGTCATCACCCATCACCGCTGCTGCCTATTGCTGCCTCCGTGCACCCCAGTTTTGGCCTCCACATGTCCCATTTTTGGCCTGTTCCAGGCAGTAGCGATTGCCGCCTATCGGCACTGAACTGTGGTGACAGCGATTGGCGGCAGCGACAGCAAGCCCCGCTGCCTGGAACAGGCTGAAAACAGGATGCGCGGAGGCCAAAAATGGGGTGTGGGGAGGCAGCAATAGGTGGCAGTGGCAATGGGTGATGACAACAGCGATGGGCAGTGGTGATCCCTGCAGCCTGGAACAGCTGATCTGTGGTATTCTGGGAGGCTGATCCAACCGCTAATCAGCTGCTTGTGGTAAATCAAACTGTGCTGAAGCTGACCAGGCTGTTTGCTGCAAGGAGGCAAATTGCTGGGAGGCAGAGGCTGAAGGGTGGGGGGCAGCAGGCGGGTGGGGCTTTGGCAACATTAGCTTTATAAAACGCACAGACATTTTCATTGACTTTTGTTGGGCGGGGTGGTGGTGGAAGTGTGTCTTATAGACCAAAAAATACAGTAAATCAACAATGGGGTCTTCCTTAGAAAACTCATGGATGAGCATCTCAGAGGAGACCACTTCCTTCCTCTGGATTTCCCAGGCTGTCAAATGTTCCTAGCTGTCCACCAGTTCTCCAGATCCCATCATCCCCAGGTGGCATGGTCCAGGGAAGCTATAGTTGGTGTGTATGTGTGTTCCTCTCTCTTTGGTCTCTAGAGGAGGATGCCTCGGAAGACGAGTCGGTGAAGGACTCCATGGGCCCCGAGCAACCTTACCCGTCTCCCCAGCAGCTCCTGCACCCGCCTAGGGAAGACTCCACCTCCCCTCCGCTCCTCCAGCCTCTGCTGGCCCCCACTGTAGCTCTGGAGGTACTGGGGACCTCTGCATTTGCGTCTTCAGGGCCAGGGTGCTGGCGAACCCCGAGCCTGAGACTCCCCTCTTCCCACACAGATGGGCCCCCCAGGCTACAAGAGTGAGAACAGCAGCACGGGCAGCTTCCCCTCTGCCTTCTATGCCGCCAAAGGGCTGGTGCTGCCTGCAAACCCCAATGACGGGAGCCCCCCGAGTGACCAGTCGGAAGGCAGCAATCCCAGCTCAGCCGACGAGGAGCAACTGGACACGGCGGAGATCGCTTTCCAGGTGAAGGAGCAGCTGCTGAAACACAACATTGGCCAACGCGTCTTCGGACATTACGTCCTGGGCCTCTCGCAGGGCTCGGTCAGTGAGATCCTGGCCCGGCCCAAGCCTTGGCGCAAGCTGACCGTCAAAGGGAAAGAGCCCTTCATCAAGATGAAGCAGTTCCTCTCCGACGAGCAGAACGTCCTAGCGCTGAGAACGATTCAGGTGCGCCAGAGAGGTGAGTGGTCCAGGCGGAGAACCTAGGTGGGGTGAGGGGTGGTGGGTGTTGCTTCAGGGGGCCAGGAACCACTTCAGCGCAACTCCTCTTCCTCCTCCTCCTGCTTTGAACTCAAAGTTTTCTCCCAACCAGCCAGTCGAGATAAGTCACCCTCAGTTTCGGTCTCCCTGGGTTACCCCTCTTTTCTCTTCCCCTTGCGAGAGTTTCTGTGGCCTGGCCTGGATCTCTTCAAGGCAATGTGTATACTGCAGGCTCAAGAACAATAATATGATTAAATCTGAGCCAGGCTCAAAGATGTGATACAACTGGCTCCTCTGCAAATTAAGTGAGTTTTAATTAAGGTAATACTGCTACCACTAATTGACTTGAAGTAGGATACAGCTCAATTTTGTAGCCCCACGAAATACACACAGCAAATCTGTTGGACCAACCAAGCATGTCCTTTGAGAAGTTTGATTTGGGAGTTTGAGTTAACCCGTTGGCGCTGCCAACAGGACATCGTTCATAGCTCTATTTTTCATGACCTCTAGACCAGTCACACCACATAATTCAGAACCAGAATAACTTCTCTTTCTCTTTGGGGGAAAGTTGCAACTCAACAGGTCCAACTTGGCCTGCAGAAGTTCCCATGATCAGCCCTGGCATTTCAGAGAGGGCTGGGAACATCTTCTGTCTCAGTGAGACAACCTTTTGTATCTTAGAACCACCAATCTGCCTGTCAGAGAACTTGAGTCTCACCATGGTAGAACCCAAAAGTTGCTTTCTCCAAGAAGAGTGGTCTACATTTCTGTTACGATATTTATTATTTATGGGAGAGTTTGTAGCTTTAACGGGCTTATTTCCTAGATGGCCTCCATATTTCACCCATGGTATATGGACCACTGTTGCGACTGCATCCTATCTGAAGCCCTGGAGAGCCACCAGAGGTTCTACAGATGGACCAAGGTTCTGAGACAAGTATGACCTGGGCTTCAGTCTTTGTGGCAGATTCTTAATCAAGGATAAGAATTGCTCCAGGATTATTAGGTTTTTCATTTCCTTCCATCTCCCATTCCTCAAGTCCAAGACCCAGATTCCCCCTCCCTAATGACAAGAGATGTTTCTTCAGACAGGAGCTTCTGAGAAAAAGAAGATTGCAGGGGTCTGTACGTAATTCCTTGACTTTAGGTGACTAGAGCTGCTCTAAATCAAATGACAGTCTTCTATTCTGTGTCTTTGATCAGGAAGCATTACGCCAAGGATTAGGACTCCAGAAACTGGTTCAGACGATGCCATCAAGAGTATCTTAGAGCAGGCCAAGAAAGAGATTGAGTCCCAGAAAGGAGGTAAGGGGCCCATGGGATTGGTAGAGGCCTTTTGCCCTCTGAAATTTAAAATTAAGAGGCCGTCGCCCAGATAGGAAGATAAGACTAGGTTGCCTTAAGTTCTTCATAACTTTGGCCGTTGTTTCGTGGCCCTAATTGGGTGCATTTTAAAATTCTTCCTTAAATGAATTCTTATTTCCTCTCTCCGTCTCGATGAAATAAGGGGCAATCTTTAAATATTCTAAATATTGCAATAACTAACTCAGTTTCCTTGAAATTAAGGTATCATCTGCTGCCCTCTGCCGGTTCTTTTATGTAGGAATTCTGCAACCTGTCTTGGGGTTCCTGAAGCCAAGGAAATAATTCCGTGTCCAAGCAGAGACGGGCCTCAAATAAAAGGCCATTGGGGGGAGGGGAGAGGCTGTCCCTTCCAGTCAAAATTCTCTTAAATTCAAATTGACGTAACTGACAGCTTTTTAGTACTTCGTTTGCGTAATTGACGCCCCTACGTCATCAGCATCAATTCGCAAATGATTTCAATTGACTGAAATGATGTGAAAAGGTCAATTGCATTATTAGCCGATTGCAGTCAGTGGTCTGGACCGCTTCAGAAACTCTGGATTCTGCCCGCTGTTTTGAAGTCTGAAAAGATTGTTCATGGAATCTGAAGTTGGGTTGCAAGAGACACAGTAGAGTAGTCCATTCAAAGGAGCAGAATTGTCGGGGGGGGGGGGGAAAGGACCCTATTTGACTCTATGTGTCCCATGGCCCATCCTATGACACCACGTTGCTCTGTGTGCAGACACGGAGTAGCTCTGATGAAGTAGCTCCTCTTGATTTTGGTTCACGATGACTTGGTGGAACTCCATCCCACGTTCTTCTTCTCTTTTGCCCTGCTCCGTAGGGGAGGCGAAGAGCACCTGCGCGCCCCAGGCAGCCACCAACGGCATCAGCACCAGCAGCTCAGAAGACGCCATCAAGAACATCCTGGAACAGGCCCGTCGCGAGATGCAAGCTCAGCAACAGGCCTTCCTTGAGATAGAATCCGGCAGCCCCAGCCAACCCATCTCCACGCCCCCTGCAGAACCCTCTCCTCTGTCCTCCTTCAGCCAGAACATTGTCCGTGCCTACATCAAGCAGGAAGAAGGGGGTGGGCTGGGCCCCAACGCCAGCGGCAGCAGCTGCAGTGCGACCCCGGCCCCTCTGACGGTGCTCTCCCCTGCGGCCTTTGTGCAAAACATCATCCGCAAGGTCAAGTCTGAGATTGGGGACTCCGGCTCCTACTTTGACCAGCACTGGGCGTCCGACAGGAACCTCCTCAACCGGCCTTTCACCTCGGTGTCACCCTCCCTCTCTTCCTCGTCCAGCTACTCCAGCATGGCCAATGGACGAGGGTGGCCACGAGGTGAACCTGGGGACTCTGGCCCAAATGAGGAAGACTTGCCCACCTCGGAAGATGAACCCCACCGGGTGCTAGAAGTCAAGTCAGAAGTGGTGGGTTCGGAAGCCCAAGGAACTGGGCGCTTGTCTTACTACCCATCCTATGTGCCAAGGACTCTCAAGCCCACCGTCCCCCCCTTGACCCCAGAACAGTACGAGATGTACATGTACAAGGAAGTGGACACCTTGGAACTCACACGGCAAGTCAAGGAGAAGTTGGCCAAGAACGGGATCTGCCAACGCATCTTTGGGGAGAAGGTAGCTCAATCGTCAGTCGCGAGGAAGCCAGGTTGGCTGGCTTGAGAAGGGAGGTCACCCGGGTGCTTCCAGACAAGGTTGTTATCATGCAGAGATGGGGTAGAAGACACCAACTTTCACCTGACCCTCTTTCTTAGCAGGGGGGAAATTGCTAAGGAAAGAAAAAATACTGGTAGGGTGTCACTTGTTTGTTTGTCTTAAGATCGGTTGTGCTGGAGCAAACAAGACCTCCTCTTGGTCTACTAAACTTGTTTCCCAGAGTGTTCAAGTAGAAGATGGAGACATGCTGATGTTCTCCTGTAGCCGACATTTTTGGAAGGAAGCTCTCCCCGGCCATGGTGGTAACATTTGAGCCTTCGAGACAAATGGCCTTTGACAGATCTGTCTTCCTCTGGTCTCCTTTGAAATCCCCTTCCAAGTTACTAGATCCAATCTGATCCCATTTCCAACCTCAAAGACAGGAGCTGCACAATTTTCCCGAGGAATTGTGTTGTCCGGAAGCACCCCAGTGTAGAGAGACTGAGGGAGTGTGTAGTGTTGAGGGAGTACGAGGCAGGCAAAATGTGTGAGTGAGACTGAGGGAGGGCAAAGTACAGAGAAATTGGAAATAAAATGAAAATTATCCTTGCTTGGGAACACGAGGGCTCTGATTCCTGCGGTATTTTTCCTAGACTGACCCTGCAAGCCTGAGACAGCCGCTTGGCTGAATTTATCTTTTTCCTTGAATGAGATTTTTGTCCCGAAGGCTTTGAATGCTGAGCTCTTCACGTGGCTCAAATGGGCCCTTATCTTCTGGCCTTCAGGAAGCTCCTGAGATCCCTCCATTGTTTCGACAGCTGGTCGGAGTTCAGGCTTTCCTCCATACACCTCCCGATCTCTTGCATTTTTTCCTTGAGTGTTAGATTATGTTTTGTGTTCTCTCTGCCCGGCCTCCTCTCAGTTTTATCAGGTTGGGACTGCTAAGAAGCCTGAATCGCAAACAACCTCCCTCTCCTTCAGGTCCTGGGGTTGTCGCAAGGCAGCGTGAGTGACATGTTGTCCAGGCCCAAACCGTGGAGCAAGCTCACCCAGAAGGGACGGGAACCGTTTATCCGGATGCAGCTTTGGCTCTCCGACCAGCTGGGCCAAAACATCAGCCAGCAGGCCGGCCTGCCTCAAGGTAGATACCTCCGTCCTTTGCCCTCACTTCATATTTCTTCTGGGCAGCCAAAGCAAACCCCTGTAACCTTTGGCCACCCTATTTATTGTTCTCCACCTTTTAGCTATTTAAATCAGTTCAGGTGCTACGAAGATGCCCTCCCTAAGGCCTGTGGAGGACTTCTCCAGTACTAGAAACCGTTCTCCTTGTCTGCAACCTATTGGAAAATAACCGTCCGTATTTGATCTCATCAGATCCTCCCTTCTTTCTTTTTCCATTCACAGCCAGCCCCAGAGAGTCTCAGTCTTCTCCTTCCCCTCCGGCCAGTCCTTCTGAGCAAGAGAAAAGCCCCCCGGAGGCCTTGAGTCTTGCCCTGGAGAGCAGCAAAGAAAACCAGCAGCCAGAAAGCAAAGCCAGCTCCTTGCTGAGTGGCAAAATGTGCCCCAACCACCACCACAACTCCGTGGGCATCCAGGAGATCGTGGCCATGTCCCCCGAGCTGGACACCTACTGCATCACTAAGAAAGTCAAGGAGGTGTTAACCGACAACAACCTTGGTACGAAGCCACGGGTGAAATCCAGCCGGTTCTGACAGGTTTTGATGAACCAATAGCTGAAATTTTGAGTAGTTCGGAGAACCGGCAAATACCACCTCTGGCTGGCCCCAGAGTGGGGAGGGGATGGGGATTTTGCAATATCCTTCCCCTGCCACGCCCACCAAGCCACACCCGTAGAACCGGTAGTAAAAAAATTGAATTCCACCACTGGTACGAAGCCACGGGTGGTCCTGTCCCCAGGAGCCTTGGGTGGGGTCTTGTTCTAGGACGGAAGCCAAGAAGATGTTTCCACCAAGAATGTGATCAGAAATTTCAGGGATTGAGGACTTCATAGCCATTTGCTGTAATCTGAGCGCTGCATATTTTGCTTCTCTTCTGCCAATTTAGTAGGGTGGAGATAACTAAATTAAAAAGCTCCCGGGCAGAAGGAGGCCGTCTAATTAGGACACACGTTGGGGTCCAGCATTGAGGATGTACTAAAAGCTCTTGAGGGGTTTCTCCGTTCCAGGGATATGGCTAATCGTATTTGTATTTCTGTAGTATGTTCCCAGAGGGATTATGATGGGAATTAGGTCAGGGACTGAGAAGCCTCTATCATTCCAGAGAAACAGGTAATAATTGGAGGCTGACATCGTGGGTGGATGTTGATGGCAGAATTCTTCTCCTTATCAACTGGAATTAGCCCCGAGTAAAATTTTAACTCCTCCAGGACAAACGTGGGTTTGCTTCTCCCCAATCCTTTGGAAGAGGGAGAAAACCTTTCCCTAGATGAGAGAACCTCTGAAGGCAACAGCTGTGTGTAAAGTTAAAAGAAACACCCCAACTTTTAAAGAGCTTTTCCTGTTTAAAACGATGACTTTATCGTGGCACCTAAACCACCATCTCGATTTCCGATTTGTCTCCCTGCTTAGGTCAGCGCCTTTTCGGAGAGAGCATCCTGGGTTTGACGCAGGGATCGGTCTCTGATCTCCTCTCAAGGCCCAAGCCTTGGCATAAACTGAGCCTTAAGGGAAGGGAACCCTTTGTCCGCATGCAGCTGTGGCTGAACGACCCCCACAACATTGACAAACTCCGGGACATGAAAAAGCTGGAGAAAAAAGGTGAGGCCCCTTCTTCCTCACCTTCCTAGCTTGCAGTGACCAAGGGAGATGATGGGTTGGGTGCAGCAGCCTGTAGTGGGGTGAGCCTCACGTCTCCCCCAGAGATACTATACCTGAGTTGGCAACCCACCATAAATCTCTCTAAGATGATATCTGTTGTGGCCCACCAGCGACCAACCGAGCAGGCAGCAGATTCGGACAGTGAGGAGGTTGGGGAGGAACATGGGCCAGTCCTGGAGTCTGGGGAAGGCTCGGACGAGGGCTCTGCATCGGAGGCAGAGAGGGGGCCAGGGCCATCTGGTAGTTATGTGCTGCCTCCGGAGCCTCCGGGATCTGACATCAGCGAAGCAGAAGAACAGTGTGAGCCTAATTCCCAGTGCGCGCATGCGCAGAGCTGCCAGAAGGCAAGAACAAATAAGGAAAAAAAGGACGACTCGGGAGTAAGGCTTGGAGATGATTGGCCCCTCCCATAAGACATCAAAGAGGAGCAAATGGACGTGAGCCTTTGCAGGAAGCAATTAGTTCATATAGTCAATTCAAGCTCTGAGAAGTCCCTTTTGATTCTGTGCTCCGTTTGGCCTTGCAAAACTAATTGGCCATTAGGTCTCTGGCAGCGTTTCAAGGGAGATAAAGGTGGGGGCTTTATCAACATTACCCTGAACGACTGTGTCAACTGGAGCAGACGTCTGTTGGAATCTTCACAGGCTATTTGTGAATCGTTAAGGGCTGTGAATGACCGTAATTCACAGCCCTCTCAATAAAAGAGGTTTTTTAGGACTATAATTGTGATTTATGCTTTCTCAGGAAGCCTAGGTCAGAACAATATCATTTAAGTCGGGGTCTCCAACCTTGGCAACTTTAAGACTTGTGGACTTCAGCTCCCAGAATTCCTCAAGTCTTAAAGTTGCCAAGGTTGGAGACCCCTGCTTTAAGTTGTTTAAGGGAAGGGCTCAAGAGGGCAAGGTTGTGTCTCAACAACCTCCTTGGGATGTCTGTCAGGGACTGGCCCTTGTGACTTTTTTTGTGATGACCGGTCTACAGGGGACCTCGCATCCTTCCAGGATTAATTTCCCACTCATTCTGTCACTCAACTGCTTGCCAGCAGACTAAGGCTGTGCTGTGTCCTTCCCTCCCTACCTCCCTTTGGTGCAGTAGATTTTGTCTTTCCGTGAGCAGCTACTGATTACAGGTGGTCCTTGACTTACGACAGTTCATTTAGTGACTGTTCCAAGTTACAACGGCACTGAAAAAAAGTGAATTATGACCGTTTTTCGCACTCAAGACCATTGCAGCATCCCCACGGTCACGAAATTCAAGTTCAGACGCTCGGCAACTGACTCGTATTTATGACGGTTGCAGAGTCCCGGGGTTCTTGTCATTCCCTTTTGCGACCTTCTGACAAGCAAAGTCAAGTGGGAAGCCAGATTCACTTAACAACTGCGTCACTAACTTAAAACACTGCAGTGATTCATTTAACAACTCTGGCAAGAAAGGTTGTAAAATGGGGCAAAATTCATTTAGCCAATGTTTCAGCAACAGAAATTTTGGGCTCAATTCTGGTCGTAAGTCAAGGATCCGTGGCAGCTTCTCAGTACCCATGGCCTGACTGGGATTTATAAAAGTGAAGATGTAACTTCTCCCTGAAACATTGGCTCCTTCCCATTTTCTCCCGTCTGCAGCGTATCTGAAACGTCGTTACGGGCTGATCAGTGCCAGCTCGGATAGCGAGTCCCCCAACCCTCGTTCCGAATGCCCCAGTCCCAGCCTTCAGCTGCAAGACCTCAGCCTCCTGCAGATCAAGAAGCCAAGGGTGGTCTTGGCTCCAGAGGAGAAGGAGACCCTGAAGAGGGCCTACCAGCTGGAACCGTACCCCTCCCAGCAGACGATAGAGCTGCTCTCCTTCCAGCTCAACCTCAAGACCAACACAGTCATTAACTGGTTCCACAATTACAGGTAAAAAACAGGTCAACCCTGCCTTGTGTCAGACCAGTGGTGAAATCCTACCAGTTCGGGCAAACCGGTGGTGATAAAATCTACCAGATCGACGAACTGGTAGTAAAAAAAAGCTACTGGTTGGTCTGAACCATATTTCCGACAATCAGCTGTGCCACGCAATTTATATTTGCTAGAAAGCAGGAAATCCTGCTTTCTAGAGAATCTAAATAGCACGGCACAGCTGTTTCCCCACTCTCACCATTCTATTTACCTTGTTAAGCATCCTTTTTCCATGTGAAGCGCACATTTGGTGCACACTGCACATGCACACACAGCATGCATTTGGCATGCATGGGCAGCAAACCGCAGAGGATTTCACCACTGTGCCAGACCCCAAGAACCAAGAACGGCACGTGGAGTTACTTTAGAGTAGTTTCCTTTATTCTCCTTCACCTTTAGACAGAATCTCGCCAGACTAAAGCAGCTATTTGCAGAACTATAAATATACTCTGGGAACTGCTAGGGAGGAGCTGTTATAACTCTCCCTGTGTCAATTCTTTGCCCTCTGAAAAGCAGCCCCTCTCTCCCGGGAATCCAAACTCCCTGGGTTTTTAAGATTTGCACCAAACAGACTTTCCTTTGTGTCAGATAGTTCATGACCGACGAAAGGTAGCACTACATACTGGCTGGGTGTGAATGCAACCACAAAAATATAATGGCTTTGTTTGCAATAACCTACTTACGCCTACTAAATGAAATCATTTTCTGGGTGCAAATGCAGACCAGCAAAACATGCTAAGCCACCAGGAACCCACCAAGCTTGCCGTGTCACGAGAAAGTAGCCCACCACTCTTTAACTGGAGGGGTTAGCTGTGTTGTGCAAACCCAATCCAGGAGTTGGGGCAACTCAGGTAGCTCTCAACCTCCTGGGTTACATTAGCCCGGAGTTTGTCTTTCTGGTGGATTTTTTTTTGAGGGGAGGGGGGTGTTTCCTGTGACAACCCCATGGCCTTTTTCTTCGACAGGTCTCGGATGCGCCGAGAGATGCTGGTGGAAGGAAGCCAGGACGACACAGACGCAGAGCAGAGCGCGACCCCCGCTGGCCCTTTGCTCAAGGTGGCCCAGCCCCAGAGCCCCGATTCAGAAGGGGAGGACCAGAAACCCACCTTCAGAAGTGTGGAGTGCCAAGGAGAATGCAAAGCGCTGGTGGAAATCAAGGAGGAGCAGCTGGAGGCTGGTGACAAAGATGATGGGGGCAGCAGTAGAGACTCCTGTAGTCCGGAAGGCGAGGTAGAGCCCGTATCCGAATCCAGCCCCAGGGAAGAGCCTGGTTGTGTGAGCCCACATGAAGCTCCCAGCCTCACCTGGGCCAGCACCCTACGTGCAAAGACACACCTGCCCGGGGGCCACAACTATTCCAGTTTCCATAACCCCGTGGAGACCGACTGCCACGAGAGGTCTCCCTTGGACCCCGTTAGCTTTAAATCCGCTTCAGAGTCCTCCCGTTGCAGCCTGGAAGTTTCTCTAACCTCTCCATCCGCCGCTTCCTCGCCGGGACTCCTGATGTCTGTCTCTCCTGTCCCATCCTCCTCAGCTCCCATCTCCCCCTTGCCAGTGAACGCCGCGGCCACCAAAGGGCAGAGTGCCAGCCCGGCCGCAGATACAGGTACCACGCCGCCCAGCGCAAAACTGACTACGAACATCCAGCGGCGGAACGAGAAAATGGCTAACCTCAACAGTATAATTCATCGGCTGGAAAGAGCTGCCAACCGCGAGGAGACTCTGGAGTGGGAATTTTGAAGGGCTAAACGGAAAAAAGAAAATAATCAGAACCGAATACCTAAATAATGTTGTCCGGGTTCTAAACTCCACGGAACATGTGGACAAAGCAGGGAGTCCTAGCAGAGTGTATAGAAAAAAGATCTATAAATATAAATATATATATATATATACATATATATATATGAACACACATACACACATATTTTATTAATTTCATCAAGTCTAAGGAAGAGACAAAAAAAAAATCAGCTGCATTTTCTCGAACGCGAAAGATCGCTGCTCTTTCTTAGCTCCTGAAGGTAACCTAAAACCGACTTTTGGGGGTTTTAAATGTGAAAAGAGACACACAGGAACAAACTGAGAACACTTTTAGAAGGGAAAAAAATATTAAAATAATATTTATAGACCTCTTTTAGATATTTTAATAAAAGGAAACTTTGGAATTTATTAACAGCTCAAGCTGCTTTGATATTAAAAGATAAACTGTATCAGTTGTATCATTAAATGCCCACTGAAAGTCTTGTAGTTTGCCACTGGATGAGATTAAAGAGGAAAAAAAACAATTAAAATTTAAAAAATAGGAACCTTGGCTCATTGATCCAAGCCATCAAGAAGCACTATGAGACTGACCAAAACGTTACTAAACTTGATTGGCAGACTCTGCGTTTGTCTGTAAGACCTTCCTCCACTACACCTGTCAAGAAACTCTGGTCTTGTAGTCCACGAAGACTCTAAATTTGGAACCCACCCGTGGTGCCCTCTTGAGTCTGCTATTTAGTTTGAGCGGTACGTTTCCTTCCTTTTTATTTCCTTTTTCTTTCTTTCTTTTTGGGGCAACACAACAATAACAACAACAACAACAACAATAGAGAGGTGTCGCATGCTGTTGTATGGAAATACGTTTTCCAGGGCCTTGTTGAACAAGATGTACACCAATTCCAGAGAATGTCTTTCTCGCCTTTACAAAGTGGGCATTCAGAAAGGGGTTTGTTTTTTTTCTTTCCCACTTAAAAAAAAAAGCATCTTTTGTTTCCAAAAAAGGTGCATTTGCTAAATCGAACAGTCTGTTATGAGTCTGGTTTCTGCCCGGGAAGACTTTAAAAAGAAGTACGACTTTTTAAAAAAAAAAAAAAGCATGAAAATAGTCCCTGCCTGCTTAGCTCAAAATTTCAGGTTTGGAGGAAAGCATGTATTTTGACACGGAGCACCAAAACAGAATAGAAAATGTTTGCCCCTTGGAGTAGCGGCAAATAAATTTAATCATAACCGTGTCCTATGAATTCCTCCCTACCCATGTTATTCAAGGCTTGGGAGAAAAGATGAAGGGTAAAGCCAGGCCCAGCTCCTCCTCCTCCTCCCTTTCTCCAAAGGCCTGCTCTGGATCCATCTTCCATGCCAGAAGGAAGGAAGGAAGGAAGGAAGGAGCCGAAAGATGGAAATAGCCAGTTTGGGTAGGAGGCTGGTCCTGGATTATTTAAGTAATTCCCATCAATTTGACTTTTATCTCAAAACTAGATGAAGAGCTGATGGGACCTTCTCCGAACTTGCAGGTTTCTTCCTTAGATGGAAGTTTCCCACCAGATGTTTTCATCATTTGAAGAGACCTTAACTGCAGCCCTGTCTTCTTCAGTTTTTAATGGAGTTGAGTGATCTCCTCATGCTTTTCATCCAGCCATTGATTTATTCTCCCAGATGTGATAAAATCTTTTTGAATCTAATTTACAAGCAGGGAAAGAGAAACCAGTTACCTCCCCCACACCAAAAAATATATATGTTTGACCTTCCCATTACGTGCATTTTGTTTTCTCAGAACTGAAAGTATTTTTATACATTTAATGCTCCTTATTTCACCCAGAAATTCTGGTCTATTTGTCCGCCTGAAGCACCTGGAAATATCACTTACCTAGAAACCCCCTGAACAAATTCAACTTCTGTCTATCCAAATAAAATGTGGAGTGGGGGGGGGGTCCATGAATTCTTCTTCACCAAAGGCTCCAGATTAGTTTTAATGGAACAGGATTAATTATTATTATCATTATTATTATTATTTTTTAACTAAGCACTTAAGTGTTGGTTCTCCACCCTCGAGAGAGACTGGTTGTATTCAAAGCTGGCGAGATGCGTCAGCTCCCTTTTTCTAGGCACCTGTACTGTACTTTGAAACAATTTCTACAAGATTGACCGGAGTTTGTTAAATACTGAAAAAAGGCCTATTACGTTCTGTAAAGAGCCGTTAAAAAAGGAAAATACAGAAGTTGTATAACACCTCGGCCTGATGTCTCCGTTTATTGCGTTCAAGGTTTGGGCCGCCTGGTTAACAGCTGCTTTTATCCGCTCCTGTCCTGCAGAACGAATAAAGCCAATTTTCCAGGGAAAGCAGCTCTCCATTATAAAACGGTGGTGGCCGAAGACATTCCTGTTCCAGGTAAGAAAATGCTTACAAGGGTTAGGCAAAGAGATGGTGTTGCAGCTTTGGAAGGAGGAGGCTGCAAGTTCCCCATTTCAGTTCCTTCATTTCTGGATTGTAAGAATACACTCCGCCTGTTATACACATGGACCCCATCACCTGATTCCCAGCCTCCCAGCAACCCTGCCAGATACTTTAGGTACCAAGATGGTGACACCCCCCCCCACCCCCCACACGGCCTTCATGACTGAACAGGCGTTTTAAGGGCCCCCCTGATCTTGTCCCCATTTTAATTGACGAGAATCTTGAAGCGACGACACACTCACAATTTCTTTTCTGGAGATCTCCAGAATCTCCTTTAACTGAATTGGGTGCAAAGGGCCACATGTCCTCCTGGAGAGGAAACCGAGCCAAGGTCAACCATTTCCATGGTCCTCCGGTGCTTCTGCAAACGAAGTCCTCCCTCCCTGCTCCTAAGGCTTCGTTGAAACGACCCTCCGTGCGTCCAGAGATCGAAAGACGCTCCCGGCTCACTTCCGTTAGTTTGCCTGCTGGGGATGTGAGTGTTTCCAGAGGAAAACCTTTTCCAATTTCCAACAACATCTCATCGCGATCCCTTAACGGGGGAGGCCTCCAGGAACTAGAAAGTTTTGCCTGTTTGAGGAAGGGGGATTTTTGGAGGTGGGGGAGGAGGATGTGAGCTGGCACGGGCCACGACTTTTCCATGAATCATGGAAGGGTGCTATCACCAGACCGAAGACAAAAGTTTCCAGGAGTCTCATCTGCAAGATGGACGTTGGTGGGTTTCCGAGCGTGGCTGAGCTTCAGCTGGTTCAGTTTTTCCAGGAAGTGCCTGTCCACCCCCGGGGAGGTTCAAAGGCTGCTGTCCTTATCCTTCTGACCCTGCAGCCAGGCCTTCTGCAACTCAACAATCTCCTGGCCGTACCAGGCATGCAGCTGGGAAAAACACAGTGCGCTTGGAGACAGCGGGCCGTCCGAGCTCAGGCCGCCGGTCCCACCAGAGCTGCTCGGCAGGGACCGTCTCCGAGGGGGCAACGGTGGTGGCTTGAGCCCCCCATCATAGCTCTTGGCCCCGCCGTAAGAGCTTATCTCTCTGCAGGCAGGAGACAAGCTGGCCAAGGCTTCGGAGTTATTCCATAAGGCACAGCCGTTCTCTTTCCCGGGGATGCAAATGGGCAGGGACGGTTTCTCCTGTGGCAGGGCAGCCAGTTCCAAATTGGGAGCCGTTTTGTTTTTCTGATACAACAACCGCCGTCTCAGCCCCGGCTGGGCGCCCGGGATGGCCGCCTGCATCTCCTCCAGCTGCTTCTCCAGCTCTCTCACCACCAGGCGCAGGTAGTCGAAACTGGCTCTGGAGAGCGCCTTGACCCAGCGCTCCAGGGCGGCCTGGCTCTCGGCCGCCAGCACGTAGGTGCGGGACTTGGGGCCGTCGAATCGGATGGCGAAGGCGAACTCCTCGCTGGCCTGGCAAAGCTCCACCGTGCAGCCCTCCAGAATGATGACGCCCACGGGCTCCCGGCTCTCCCGCTCCTCGAAGTAGAAGAGCATGTTGCCCCGCAGCACGAACCAGCGCTGGTGGTAGGCTGTGTTCCGCTCGCCTTTCTTGTGCAGGAAGCCGGCGTGGTCAGCTGGAGAGGCGCAGGTGGCATAGAAGGAGAGGCTCCTTTCGTTCAGCTTCATGGTGGGCGTCCCTGGGAAAGAGAAGCGGGAAAGCAGGGGTGGGTCCCGGCAGCCATCATTGACACCAAGGGCCACTTGGGGTCTTACAGCCTCAAAACAACTGCATCTATAGTAGTGATTCTCCACCTGGGTCATTTTAAGGTGTCTGGACTTCAATTCCCAGAATTCCCCAGCCAGCTCTGCTGGCTGGGGAATTCTGGGAGTTGAAGTCCAGCTGTCTTAAAGCTGGCCCTATTTTTTTCCTCCACTCCCAGATTCTCCCTAGGCAGTTTGTCATCCAATAAACTCCCAGTACCAAATTCAAGGAACTTTACCACACAGCTCCAGCAGAGTCCTGTTTGGCATAGTGCTTAAGGTGCCGGCCTAGGAACCGGGAGATGGTGAGTTCTAGTCCTGTCTTAGCCACGAAAGCCGGCTGGGTGACTTTTTTTAAAAAAAAAATTTGATTTATATGCTGCCCTTCTCCGGAGACTCAGGGCAGCTTACAATGCGCTAAGCAATAGCCTTCATACTTTTGTACATTTTATACAAAGTCAGCTTATTGCCCCCACAATCCGGGTCCTCAATTTACCTACCTTAGAAAGGATGGAAGGCTGAGTCAACCTTCCTGAGGCCTGGTGAGATTCGAACTTGCAGTAATTGCAGGCAGCTGGTGTTAATAACAGTGTGCTTTAGTCCACTGTACTACCAAGGCTCTTTGGGTCTTTCACTGGGAGACGGTGAGTTCCACTTTAGGCATGAAAGCTGCCTGGGTGACTTTGGGTCACTCCCTCTCTCCCAGCCCAACCTATCTCATAGGCCTCTGGGAATAAGAGGAAGAGGAAGGAGAGTTCTATACAGTACATTCGCTGCCTTCAGTTCCTTAAAAGTAATAAAAGGCAAATAAATAAATTCAGGGCCCCCCAGGGCCATTTAAGGGCAGTGAGAGCTTCATGACGAAGAGGGGAAAACGCATCCCCTCCATCAAACCTCACAAGGAAGCCAAGGAGAGCCCTAGTCAGCCAGTTCCCCTCTTCAGACCCTTTTAAAAGAACCAAGAAGACAGATGGAAATCAACACGGCCGGAGTTGCCCATCAGCTCCAACCGCTCCTGCCCATCCGGAACAGAGTAATTCTCCCCCTTGCCACCCGCATTTATCCTCTTCCAAAGTAACGGCTGCCAACTTAATTGTTTGGAAGGGACAACCTTGTTGACAACTGCAGACCAACACGTGCCAGCCTGACCTGGCACCGAGGCAGCCGCAGGACAGAAAGCTCCCAATGCCAACGTCATACCTGCCTCTGAAGCCCCAAGAGCCAAGAAGGTGTGTCCCACCGACAAGCTAGGGTGGCAACCCTCAAAATCTGGCAAGGAGGTTGCCTTTCCGTGGCCACCTGTATTTTGGGGGAGTTTGTCGGGCGATGTCTGGGCATCAATCATCTGGTTCCCAGCACTGCTCAAGGCACACACGGAATGGCCCGGCAGAAGAATATTGTGGGCAGAGCAGTCATAATTGGGTCACGTCGGCTGGTGGTGGAGCCGATCCAGAAGAAGGGGTGCAACGGACTACTAGGATAATTTAGAGCTGGTTGGCAGAGCCCACCTCCGCACGCAGAACTCAGAAACCCATGTTTTAGGAGGGGGGGCAGTGCTGGCACCGAGCTTCCTAGGAGAGGTGGGGAGGTCGCCAAACTCTGAGCTGGGGGTCCTCCCTTCCTGGTTGCCACCTACCTCACCCCGGGGTGCAATTCTGAGGCCTAATTTGCTAACAGGAAGAGAACCCCATTTGGTGTGCCCTCTGCGAAAACAAGGGGACTCTCTCGATGGGGTTTTTTTTCTCCCAGTTCTCTCTTTCCATCTCACGGCACCCCCCAAGTTCTCGACCCGGAATGTCATCGGCCCTGTTTTGGTTTTGGCCTGGTGGCTGGAAATGGGATGAAGAAAATCAAAGCCAGGGGGAAAAAAAAGAACCCTTAATTCTACTTCCACGTGGCTTTTGTGTATAAACTGGCACCACTGGACCCCAGACGCTCTCCCCCAAGAGCCACGGGGCAAAATCCCTGCAAAGAGGATCAAGGGGGAAGCCAAGCAGTTGTCTCCACGGGAGGAGCAAGAAAGGAGACCTGGAAATGCCAGACTTGGGGGAACCACCCCCCCTGCCCCCAATCTTGAGAGTCCCTGGGTTGGGGGGTGGGCAAAAGACGAGCCCCTTCCCAACTAGTCTCTTCCACCCCTTCCCTTCTGTGCCCAGCATGGCTTGAAGCTGGAGGAGCTGCACTTTGGGAGCCCACCTGAAAAGGGCTTTTCTGCAGAAATCATTCCCACCCGCCCAAGCCTGGATCTTCCAGGAGGGGCTCTCGCAGCAGCTTCCCCCGGCCAGCGCTCTCTGGGCTCGGGGAAGATTTGGGGGAGCTGATCGTGTCCCTCTCACCCCCCACCCCTCCTTCTTTTGCAAGGAGCGCCTCGGGGATGGTGGGGGAGAGGAGGGGGCCCTTCTCGCTTGCAACCCGGGCTGAGCAGAGCCTCCGCTGGCCGCCCCGGAGTCCCCGCGGGATCGCAGCGCCTTCGCCGGGTGAGGGAGGCTGGAAAGGATGCAAGGAGTCCCGGCACTCACCTGGCCGCCTCCGCGGGGGCTCCTCCGGCTGCTTCAGCCCCCGGCCCGCCGGCTCCCTTTGTCCGCCGGAGAGCCGAGCGCTGCCATGACCGGGCGCCGCCTCCGCCTCTCCCAACGCTGGGAAGGGGGAGGCTGGGCTGGCTTCGGCTCCGGCCGCCCCCGGCCTTCCGGTTCCTTCCAGGCAGCCCTGGAGAGCCCCCTCCCCTGCCTTCCCCTGCCCTGCCCTCCCCGGGCTGGCCGCTTGGAGAAGCCGCCGGGCGATTTGGCTGGGGGTTTCTCCTCCCTCCCTCCGTCCCTTCCTCCCCAGCGCCTTTCAAATGACCTCCGCGGAAACCTCACTTGCGGAACGCAGGCTGGCCAGTCCCACAGGTGCCTCTTTCTTTCTTTCTTTCTTTCTTTCTTTCTTTCTTTCTTTCTTTCTTTCTTTCTTTCTTTCTTTCTTTCTTTTTCTTTCCTTCCTTCCTTCCTTCCTTCCTTCCTTCCTTCCTTCCTCCTTCCTTCCTTCCTTCCTTCCTTCCTCCTTCCTTCCTTCCCTCCCTCCTTCCTTCCTTCCTTCCTTCTTTCTTTCTTTTTCTTTCTTTCTTGGATTTGTATGCCACCCTTCTCCCAAAGGACTCAGGGCGGCTCACAACTGTAAGAAACAGAGAATACAAAAGTTAAAAGACCAATTAAAACAGACTATCCAATAAATAGGGTTAAATGTGGGAATACCCATCCAAATTTAAGATTCAAAAATTTAAAAGGCTACAAATCAATTTAGAGTCAACCCAGAAGTTCCTTCAGCTCAACCAACAGAAGTCTTGGAAGAGGTCCCAGAATTTATACAGAAGGCACAACTCACTCAGAGCTGAAGAAGCTTCTGGGAGGAGAAGCGAAAGGTCTTCAAAGAAAAAAAACCAGAAAGTCTTGAAAAAGCACCTTTGGGACAACCACGTCCCGGATGACTGAGAATCTCCCTAGGCATTCCCTTGAAAATGTTGCTTCTCATCCCAGTAGCTTCTTCCATTCTGAAGAACTGAAGAAGCTTCTGGGATGAGAAGCGAAAGGTCTTCAAAGAAAAACCAAGAAAATCCAGTTGCCTCTTGAAAAAAAAAAGCACCTTTGGGACTACCGTGACCTGGATGACGGACAATCTCCCTAGACATCTAGGTGGCTGGAATAGGTGGGGAGCGAGACCCCATTTAACTCGGATTTAGGGTGTCAAGTTGGTCTAAATCCGTGTTTCTGAACCTTGGGCGAAAGGAGGGAGTTTCAGCTGCCAGCATGAAAGAAAGAAAGGCTCAGCAACAGAGGGGAAAAATCTCCTTTCTGGCTTTCGCAATGCAGGCAGTTCTCGATGTACGACCAAGATTCAGCCCCAAAATTATGTTGCTGAATGAAATGTTGGTTAAGCGAGTTTTACTTACTTACTTACTTTACTTTTATTAGACTTCTACACTGCCCTTCTCCCGAAGGACTCAGGGTGGTGTACAGCCATATTAAAACACATAAAATTTACAAAATTTAAAAACCATTTTGCCCCATTTTACGACCTTTCTTGGCGCCGTTGATAAGGAACTCAGTTGTTAAGTGAACCTGGTTTCCCCGTGGCCTTTGCTGGTCAGGTGGCAAAAGGGGATCATGTGACCCTGGGGCCTTCGTAAATACGAGTCAGTTGCCAAATGCCTGAATTTGGATCATGTGACTGCGGGGATGCAATGGTCGTATGTGTGAAAAACGGTCCAAAGTCACTTTTTTCAGTGCCGTGGTAACTTTGGTCACTAAATGAATTGTTGTAAATCGAGGACTCTCTATACTATTTGTTATGTAAAGTTACAATATATTTATCATTATTGTAATTATTATTCTATTGAGGAGCTTTGAGGCCTATGGAACAGGGGTCTCCAAAACCTTGGCAACTTTAGGACTTGTGGACTTCAACTCCCAGGATTCGTTAGGCAGCACATGCTGGTTGAGGAATTCTGGGAGTTGAAGTCCACAAGTCCTAAAGTTGCCAAGGTTATATAGAATATCCCTTTAATGGGCTCAAGCTAGTTATCAATCTGGCCACAAGATGGCGCTTGAGCCATATATATTCATTTGCAAGGGCACTAAAGGGCATTAAGAGCTGTTTTGCAATATATCTTTTTTTCTAAGGGAGTAGCAAAATCCTTCAAAGCAGGCTTATCAAACGGTAAAGTGCGCCTTGCCAAGCATTGTAAGCCTCCCATGCTTAAAACCGGCCTAAGTTGAGAAAAGTTGACTTAAAGGACACCAAACGCTTAAAGGCTAGAGAAAACAAAGCCAGACAAGATAGCAATTTCACTGCTGTTGATTTTTGGGCGTCTGTTGTGTGTTTTAACCAAGTCTGGTTCAGTCTCATCCAGCATTACGGAACCAGAATCCGGTTTTTTCCCCCCTTAAACTCAACTGCAATTGTCAAATACATTAACTTTGGCCAGAGTTTTTGAGAGTTTCGTAGAATTTTGTGAATAATTGAGCCATTCAAGAATCTGTTTAACCTGCCCGGCAATCAGGCCAACCAAGTTAACAGGACGACACCAAAAATGTGACTTCCCGTCCTGCTTCCAGAAGATACAGGCGCCTTTGTTTAATACTACCCAGCTTGGATAGCCAGGATTCCTGGGTTAAACAGAGCTCTTAATTTTCATCCTGGTGCCATTTAAATAAAATAAGGGCAAACAACTTTGGAAGACAGGGCCCTTGCAACCTTCATTTTTTTATTTATATTATTATTATTAATATTATTATTATTATTATTACTATTATTATTATTATATGACTTTCTGACTGCTTGGACAAATAGCAAAAATGAAGTTGGCTGGGTCTTTGATGGCTGGAAGGGGGGATTTCAAGAATGGAAAGTCTTTGCAACTTTCCAGTTCTCTTTGCAACTGTAGGGCCGCAGGAGACTCCAACCTTGGCAACTTTAAGACTTGTAGACTTCAAACTCAAACTAAAATTCTGGGAACTGAAGTCCACAAGTCTTAAAAAAGTCGCCAAGATTGCAGCCCCCCCCCCCCTCCTGCAGGAGACTGGCCGGGCTCCTTAAGGTGAGTACCCTTCCCTTTAAAGTGGGGGTGGGACATGGCTTGAGTCCCTCCTCCCTCCCGCAGATGGCACTGACCGCGTGGCTGATTGCTTTGAGGTCAGGAAGCGAGTGCGAATCCGGCTCCGCTTCCCCCACCGCCCCTCCAAGGACCCCGGGGGAGCCCCCTCTCCCCGCATCCGATCCGAGGGCTCCCAGAGAAAGATGCTCTGCAGTCCCGCATCTTTCCCCGGACAGGTATTTTTTGGGGGTGTGTGTGTGTGTTTGTCTCGAGGTCTTGGCAGCCCCGTGGTGGAGGACGGGGGGCTTCTAACGCCCCTGAAGCGCCTTGCAAAGAGAAGCCCCCCCCCCCCAAATGGAGCTTCCCAGCCGGGTCCCCCTTTCCCCGACGGCTTCCCCCGCCCGTGGCTCCAAAGGCGGCGGGTGGGGGTGGGGTGGAGAGCACCTGTTCCCCCCCTTTTCTCTCCCCCTCCCCCTCCGCCGGCCGCACATCTGGAGGAAGCGAAAGCGCCCCCGGGCGCCGCGCTGCCGCCCTTCCCCGCCGGGCTTCCTTCTGCCCGTCCGCTCCTTCCAGCCGGCGCCTCCTCCGCCTCCGCCTCCGCCTCTCGCCCGCCAGGGAGGCGTCGGGCCGGGGCGGCGTGGAAGGCGCCCCGCCCGCCTCCTCCTCCTCCTCCTCCTCCTCCTCCGGGGTGGCTCCTCCGACGGCGCGGCGCTCTGGCCGGGGGGGCAGCATGGGCCGGGCGGCCGAGGGGCGCCGCTTCTCGCGCAGGTGGGTCGGCGGGGCTGCTTTCGCTTTCGCCGGGAGGAGAGGAGAGGAGGGGCGCGGAGCATGTGCAGAGTGCCTGGACGGCTGCATTGGGCGGGGGTCTCTTTGGGGAGCCCTGGAGAAGGGAGGGGGGCCGGAGGAGCGCAGGCGCATCTTTTGGGGAGGGGGGGTGGCCATTCGTCCCTGTGGGGGGAGCCCCGGGAGCGACCCCCCCTCCGAACGGCCAGGCTGGAAGCTCCGGGGGCCCCGTCCGCGGGAGACCTGGGGGCAGCGGGGGGGGGTCTCCCTCTCGGTGCTCTCGGGCGGCCCTTTAGGGACCGGAGCAGCCTGAAGGGAGGGGGGGAAAGGGGGGAGACCCCTCTAAGGAGGGAGGTTCTCCCCCCCCCCATTGAAAGCGAGGAAGACTTGCAACCCTGGAGAATGGGGGGGGGGGGGGGGGGGGGGGGGGGGTTTCCTGCAAACAGCTGCCCCACATCTGGATGCTCCCAACTTCTAAGAACGAGGCCCGGGCTCTCTTTGGGGTGGGGTGGGGGGAATGCAAAATTGCGTGGGGTTTTTATTCTTTTTCTTTCTTCAGATAGTTTTGAATGGTGGGGTCCTTTTTTTAGAAGGATGAGCTCCCCAGAGTTGCTGGGTTGAGTGGTGGTGGTGGTGGGGGGGGGGGGTGTAGAAAGGGAAGGGATAAAAGAGAAAGAAAAGGAACTTGCTTGGGCTTAGAAAATTTGGGGGGGGGGGGTTGACCAGGATGGAGCAGCCCAAAAGGGGCTGAAAAGCATGTTGAACTCAAAAGAATTTTTAAGATGTTGGGAGCAACCACAAAGCCCATGGGGCACTCTCCTTGCTTGCAAATCCCTTTCTGGAGACCTGTAGCTGTTGTTATTTTTTTTGCAAACCTTGGAGTAAAAGCAGAGGGGTGGGGGGTGGAGGGTGGAGGATCCAATTATGGCCGCTTTAAAACGCGTGGACTCCAATTCCCAGAATTCCCCAGCCAGCAAGAATCTGCGCCAGAAGCCCCTTCCAGGCCAGGAAAGCAACGCTGGCCGGGGAATTCTGGGAGTTGAAGTCCACAAGTCCTAAAGCGGCCAAAGTTGGACAGCCTTGGTTTAAACCGAGATCTGAAAAGAGGCCCGCCATCCTGGCTTCTCCTCCTGACCAGATTGCTGTGGGGGCAAAAATTGCTGCTGTTTCTCAGAAGCTCACCAGAAATCGCGCTCGGGGGTAACGTTTCATGGCAGCCGGGCTTGGCGTGGCACGGCACAGCACGCCAGTCTGCGTTGCAAGCTTTCTTTGCACGCGGCGGTGGTGGTGCTGTGCGGGATTGGCCCAGGAGGCTCTTTGGAGGGTGGGTGGCACTTAGGCCTCTCTGCTCCAGTGTCGGGTCTTGAACCCGGGTTCAAGACGCGACACGACGGATTGGTGGCTCCCTTCCTTAACCCCTCTAATTTGCCTTCAATTTGGCACTTTCAAACCCTGCCTGCCTTCTCTTTCTGCTTTGCTTTTTCCTAATTTAACACCCCCCCACACACACACACTATCCCCCCCTCCCTCGGAAGGACAGGGAGTGGGGTCTCTGGTGAAGAAAGCCAAGCATAGGAGAGAGAAATATCAAAGTTGGAAGGGACCCTGGAGGTCTCCTAGTCCAACCCCGCTGCTCAAGTAGGAGACCCATGTGCTGGGTTCAGATCTCTTCCCTCGAAAAGCTCATTTCCTGTTCCAGGGGGACAAAAGGCTGACTTTCTAGGCATTTGAGGGTGCCCTGGGTGAATTGAACGTGTTTGTGTGTGTGTGTGTGTGTGTGTGTTTTTGTGTGAATAGTCCTTTGCTCTTTCCACCCTCTTTTTCCTCCCACCCATGGCCCTGCCTGCTGACACGGCAACACCCCTCCCCCCCCCCCCCCCCCCCCCCCGGGCACCTTTCATAACAAGGGGAAGCTTGGGAGGGACCTTCCTTCCTTCCTTCCTTCCTTCCACAGTGCGAGTCGAGGGGGAGAAAAAGCCATTGTGCGTTTCAAAGCACAAAAAAAGAGAGTGGGGAGGGGGGGAGGCTTCTATTTTTGTTGCGCTGCTGCAAACGTGCGTCCGATGTGTCCCTTCCTGCGACGACCGGGCTGGAGGCTCAGAGCTGCAGCCGCCAAAGTGCCTTTCCCACAGCGTCACGTTCTTGGCGGGCTCGGCAAAGGCGGCGGCGGCGGCTCTCCTCGTCCCAGAGGGGCAGGCCGCCCGCCGGACTCCACAGAGATCCTCAGCTCTGTGACGCGGGAGCCGACTTATGTAACTTTGGGCTGCGTCACGGGCACCGCTCTGCTTTCCACGCCTTTGTGTCTCTGCGTGCGTGCATGTGTGTGTGTGTTCATTGCATGGGAACGCCAGCGAGACTTTCGCAAGAATCGGGGGCCAGGCAGAGCCTCTCTAGCGGTGGAGCCCAGCCAGGTGTCCGTACCTGGATTCAATCCGAACAGAGCTGGAAGGGACCTTGGAGGTCTTCTAGTCCAACCCCCTGCTCAAGCAGGATACTTTATCTTATTTCAAATAGGTGGTTATCCGGTCTCTCCTTAAAAACCTCCAGTGATGAAGCACCCACAACTTCTGGTGGCAAGCTGTTCCGCTGGTTAATTGTTCTCTCTGTTACGAAATGTCTCCTTAATTCCAGGTTGCTTGTTGTCTTGGGTAGTTTCCATCCATTGTTTCTTGCCTTGCCGTCTGGTGCTTTGGAAAATAGGTGGACCCCCCCCCCTCTTCCTTGTGGCAGCCCCTCAAGAGACTGGAAGGCTGCT
This sequence comes from Ptyas mucosa, assembly GCA_012654045.1. Taxonomy (NCBI): domain Eukaryota; kingdom Metazoa; phylum Chordata; class Lepidosauria; order Squamata; family Colubridae; genus Ptyas; species Ptyas mucosa. The sequence continues at coordinate 1,219,073 of WNWU01000081.1, forward strand.
ATCGTGCCCTTCTTAGTCCTTCTCTTCTCTAGACTGGCCAACCCCAAATCCTGCCACCGTTCTTTGCCTCCAGGCCTTTGATCCTCCTCCTTGCTCTTCTCTGCATTTTGGGGTCTTTTGGAGAAGCCCACGCAAAGATGGCCCCTCTGGGAGGCTGGGGCGGCCAGGGTGGGGCTGTGGGCCGCGCAGAAGCCGAGGAAGACCCAGCTGGATCAGGCTGGAGGGCGCTGCCCACCCCTCGGCCTCGGTTTCCCAGGGACCACTGGCCCGCGCAACGGGAGGACGTTGTGGTTACGTCTGAGAGGAAGCGTGGTGCTGAGTCATTGGCAGGCTGGCCACACAGATAGACCCGGAGCTGGGGGCCCCGTGGGGGCAAGAGACTCGGGCACCTGCTGCACGAAGCACGTTAACGCCGTGGCATGAAGTTTCGGCTCCTTGTGGCGTCTCTCCGGTTGGTTTGGAAAGCTTGTGTGGTGGCTTTTGTTTTTTTGGCAAGGATGGTGGCCATGCCTAGCCAGTGAAGTGTCGTCCCGTCCCGTTCCCCCCCCCCCCCCAAAATTGGGAGAGGCTGACTTCTGCAAGGGGAGGGCTCTTGGGTGTCTTGGTCCCCCAGTGCATAAACGCTGCATTGTGTTGAGGCTCTCCTTGTTCAGCCTGTTGGGTACCTGCCTGTAGGTTGGTCACCCCACCGGCTGAGCTCAGTTTCAGGGGCTTAGACTTAGGGTCCCTTCCAACTCTGACAATTCAACTCTGCTGCTGCTTAAAAGCAACGCTTTTTTCTTAGAAGTCAGGAGATGGGATCTTCCTGGAATGCTCTTGGTCTCCGCTTCTTAAGCCCGTCCAGGTACCTACCACCTGTGGGCTGGACACTCTCTCTTCACCCCTTCGGCTGAGCCAAGAGTTCCCCTGGTTTCTCTGCTGCCCTTTCCTCTTAGAAGCCACGAGTTGCCCACCAACAACTCCCCAATACGGCCACATGACTGGGCCAGTGCGCAAGAGCCAAAGTCCGGTGGGAACCAAGCAGTTGGTCCCTTCCAGAGCTTTGCGGGCACGAGTTCCACTCATCCCTGCCCATTCGCCAGCCAGGCAGGGCTGCAGGGGCCCTGTAGTCTGAGCATTGGGAACCCCCCCCCCCCTTTATCCATCAGGAGGAAAGGGGCATCACGGTGAAATGCCCAACTCCTGGTATTCTGTTCCTTCCTTCATGCTTTGTCTGCGCCCCTGAACTGGGAACTGCCTGTTTCCCCCTGTCTCCAAAAGGCAAAACCCAGATTCAGGGTTCTCTCCCGAATGGAAAACCGGTGTAGCGGTTACAGCAGGGCTCAGGGGCGTGATGAGAAGGGAGAGCCAGAAGCAAAAGACCAGACGTCATTCCTTGGGCGATGTTAAACTTAAGAGTTGCTCTCTTTCTGACCTGGCAGAATGGCGTTCCTATCAGCGTGCCCAATTTCTTGAAAGATTCGGGGCAATACGTCGGTGACACAGCTTCACACCTTATTGTGCTGGGTCAGCTTAGGGCTGGTTGTGGGACGTGCACAACGCAAGCCTTGTGGTTTGCGTAGCTCAGGTTAGGGCTTAGTGTTAAGTAGGTCATTGAGACGCCTTTCATTGGTGGGTGGGTGTGTGCTTTGCACAGGTATGAGAAAACATGGAGGTGTGCACACACTCACACAGACTGTATAAACACAGCGCGGAGAAAGAGGGAGACGTAATCTATTGATTTTAATCTTACTCGGGCATGTCAAAAAGTGCCCGGCTTGCTTAACAGAAAGTTGAAAGCGCTGTGTTTGTGGGTGTGGGCGTGTTGGTGTATGTACACACTCCAAAGCTGCCTGCATTTCAATTCTGCAGTCTAGTCTCCAGGGGAGAAAACAGGCATTCTGTGCGCTGCCTCACAACAGTTGGGACAGCGACATGTCGGTTACCGTGTTTCGTTTTCCTTTCGGGGAAAAAAGAACTTCGGCCCCTCGGGAAGACTTCCTCAAGGTGACTCCCTGGCCGGCCCACGCTGCGGCGAGGAAGGCCTCGGGCCTGCTCGCACGAGGGCGGCAATGTGGGGCCGCACAACGACCGGGGCTTCCTGTTTCAGTGCCGTGCCTGACGACGATAAAACAAGCGGTTGTGCAGGAGAGAGAGAGAGAGAAAATTTGAGGGCCGCTTCTGGGCTGGGAACTTTGCAAAGTTTTGGAGCAAAGTGGACTTCTAAATTGCACACTTGGGAAGAGTCGAGGCTGGGTGAGGTTTAGCCTGGGTGTTTTGCACACCCGACGAGACCCCTCGAGTGCTCGGGGGTTTCTTTTGCAAGCGTGACGATCCTCAGAGAGAAGATGAAGCTAGTGGTGGAATATTCTGCAAGTCTTTTTTCCAGCTGGGCACCATTCAGACATGCAGGATGAGTCCCGGAGAAAGGATCAGGGGATTTCCATGTTTAAATCTGGCATGTGCAAAGAGGGGGTTGGACTAGAAGACCGCCAAGGTCCCTTCCAACTCTGTTATTCTGTTACGTTTAGGGAAGACCAGAGAGGATCGGCTAAGGAGGGTCGCCCAGTCTGCCATGGCAAGGAGAGATGGGAACACAAGGTCTCTCCGTTTAACTAGCGTTTCTCAACCTTAGCCACTTGGAGATGGGCTTCAACTCCCAGAATTCCCCAGCCAGCCACGCCACTTGGAGATGGGAGAACCTGAAGCTACGTGAAGATGGGTGGACTTCAGACCAGGGGTGAAATCCAGCAGGTTCTGACAGGTTCTGGAGAACTGGTAGCGGAAATTTTGAGCAGTTCGGAGAACCGGTAGCGGAAAATTGAGTGGGGAGAGAATGGGGGATTTTGCAGTATCCTTCCCCAGGAATGGGGTGGGAATGGAGATTTTGCAGTATCCTTCCCCTGCCACGCCCATCAAGCCATGCCCACAGAACCAGTAGTTAAAAAAAATTGGATTTCACCACTGCTTCAGCCCCCAGAATTCCCCAGCCATGTAGACTCCCAGAGTTGAAGTCCACCGATCCTCAAGTGGCCACAGTTGAGAAGAAACACGGGGTTAATTAATCCATCCAAAGCGTGTGATGTTGACGTAGATCACATGATGGGGGGGGGGCGGGGAGAGCCAATTCTTAGCAAAAACAGGTTTGGCAGCTTCCTGTCTGGTCCGCCTTTCTGCTGGTCCTTCCATCGCTCAGTGGCATGGCTGCCGTCTAAGAATGTTGATGGGCGTCTCCCTTCTTGATCACTCTCTCCAGGACATGTCAGGTCATGTTTGAAGAGAGTTGTACCCACCTCAGTTCTGCTCCAGGAGTTCATAACCAGTTTAAGAAGGGCCCGTAGTCCCTCCTTGTGCCTGACCCCTATGGGTAGGGAGGGCTTTTGGAGATGGTCCTGAGAGACCTAGCTAAAGGTCCTCGAGATGACTTTTGCGCTTTGATGAAGTTGGGTTGAGGAGAGTAGGACCCTGGTGCATGTCCAAGAATTGTCTGCCGATCTAACCAGTCAGACTAGTAGAGTCTTTGTAGCTCGAGGTTGAACTACGGGCTCCATGGAGCTCTCTGAGCTTGGTGAGTTTCTTCATGACCCTACTAGGTAACATAATCAGTGCTAGATGGCAGAGGGGTTTGGAGGAGGGGGAGGACAACGGTGGGGTCCTTGGCGCTCTCTGAGCTTGGTTTTCTTGCAGACGTTTCATGACCCAACTAGGTAACATCATCAGTGCTAGAAGAGAGTGGGGTTTGCTCTCTGTTTACATACAGGTGGTTTCCCCATCAATTTGGTAGGAGTGTTCTTGGTAGTTCCTCCATTAGTTTGTTCTTTATTGAGCTGGTGATAGGTCTACCAGTTATACGTCCCCATTGAAGGTCCATGAGGCATACAGTAAGATGGCATCTTACTCACTGTGCTCCTTGATGGGTTATCCTTTTTCCAACATGACCCCCAGCTTCTCTGCTATTTGTCCTGAATCGGTCTTACAACTTGCCAGATCCTCACACCTTTCCTCTTCCCTGTTGTCTGTGTCTGGTTCCCGTTTCCTTCGTAGAACCCCACCAGGAGATCTCCAGTCTTGGCCATGAATGGACACGCTGTCCCATCAGGCGACTCCGGACACCCTGGCGGGTGGAACGAGTTCTGCAAGCAGCACGCCATCAGCACCGCCAGAGAACTGGCCAGGGAGTACCTCCACTTCGTCAGCGAGAACCCCCAGCACGAAGTTTTGGCTGCTGAGAACTTCTCCCTTCAGTTTGCTGACCTCTTCCAGCAATATTTCCGCCACGAGGTGAAGGATACGTACGGTACGGAGCAGCTCCATATCCTGCCCTTCAGCAGAGTGCGGGACTACCGGGAGACGGGCCAGAAACATGCTGAGGGCTCCTCCGTCACGGTTGGGACCAAGGTTGAGGTGGACTTGTCGGACCAGGTCACCCGGGCCTCTGATGTCCGTTCCAGTGGACTTCCCAAGTCCTGGAGTTCTGAAGAACTGGTGGCACCCGCCTCTCCGTTGGCCGTCAGGAGGCATTTTTCTCTGGACCGGCTACGGAGGAGCTGGCGTAGCTTGTTCCGCCGGAGATCCTCGGAGCCGGGCCCTGGCGAAGGGGAGATGGTGGACTTGGTTTGGAGATCTAGCCTGGCCCGAAAGATCTTCCCGTGGGCCATCTCCAGGGAGTGCTCCTTGCAGATCCAGAAAGAAGGGAATCTGAAGTACATGATGGTGACAGAGGACAGTGGGACTCGTTGGCAGAAATGCCGCTTAGTTTTATACAAGGAAGGGTCTCCGGACCGCCAGAATTCCGCCTTGGCACTGTTTGATCCCCCCAAGGTAAGCAGTCTCTAGTCTTGCAAATCCCCCCCCTCCTCTGCATTGTGATCTCTCTCTTTTCCAAACATCTGTGATGTAGACACACCCAATAAATAACCTCTTCATTCAGCAGGTCATGAAGTTGCTGGGATTTTGCTGACCCCAAAAATTAGGCCAGGAACTATGCTTAAACGCTATTAAAAGCAGTTTGGAGAAATCAAGCAAAGTCATATTGGTAGTTATGGGCTTTCGGCCAAATGAGACCACCTCCACGTTAAATAAGTGATCCTTTGGGTAATAGATCTCAGGAAAGAATGCTGGGGTGATCGGAGTCTTTGTGCTTAGATCTGATGGTGGGATTTGGGATCTCTAGAACGATACGGACCCTTCTTAGTGTTTGTTTGGGGTTGTCTTTGCTCTTTGGAGATTTAATTGGCATTTTTTGAGGGATGGGGGAGTTGGATCTTCTGGATGGCCCCAACCATTCAGGACATCTCCATTTTATTTTTAAATTTTGATTTATATGCTGCCCTTCTCTGGAGACTCAGGGCTGCTTACAATGCGTTAAGCAATAGCCTTCATACTTTTGTATATTTATATTTACAGCTTATTGCCCCCACAATCTGGGTCCTCATTTCACCTACCTTAGAAAGGATGGAAGGCTGAGTCAACCTTGAGCCTGGTGGGATTCAAACTTGCAGTAATTGCAAGCAGCTGATCTTAATAACAGCAAATTAGTCCACTGTACCACCAGGACTCTTGACACAGCTGCTTTAAATTGACAATTGACACAGCTGCTTCAAAAGGCTGGCTTTAACTCATCCGAGATCTTTTAAAGGCTTCTGGTTTCAGAACTTGTTCTTTCAACTTGTTTTTTCCTTTCGTTTTTCTTTGTTTTGGGATTATTACCTTAGTTGAATATCATGGCTGGATGTGTATATTTTATTTTTTATTTTATTTATTAAATTTATTGTCCCCCAACTCGTTTCCTTAGCTGCTTTTGCCTGGGCAGAAACACCCAGATCAGTTGCAAGTCCGATGCCCCCAACAGTAGTTTTGGTTGTTGTCGTTTGGTTGGTGCCACTCGTGGTGGGCAGGATCTTCAAAGGATTCCTGCAGGTTCCCATCCTTGCCAAGACTCGGTGTGACTGCAAAATGTCCTTCCTTGTCCTCCCCCTCCCCGGTGAGCCAAGGACCCGAGGCTCCTTAGATGCCATCTCCATCCAGACCCGGCCTCTAGGAAATAAGCCGAAAAGCCAAAAAAATCTGGATTTTTCCCAAGCAAATAATAAAAATATGAAATTGTCCCCCTCTTGCCTTCTTCTTTTGACCAGCTCAGGAAGGTCAAAACCAGTCAGAGAGAAAATGGATGGTGAAAATGGATTTTTTTTTTTAGAAGGCGGCCTCGTCTCCCACCTCTTACAAAGCTCTGCGATGGGAACAGAAATCCATTCATCCCTCCAGGCAGGCGGTGAATGGGGGATTCAGCTGAAGTTGGCGGAGGCTTGGCAGAAAACGGCGCTCCTGGTTTGGGGGGTGCCCACCGCCTCTTCGCCCGGCTGCCCCCCTTCCCGAATGCTAAAAGTGGCACTCTTGGTTTCCTCTTCTTTTCCAAAAACAGGGTGGCCTTTCCCTCGGGGGGGGGGGGGGGGGGGGGGGGGGGGCTGTCTGTCCCCTCTTTTCGCCTGTCTCTTAAGGAAGAGAAGGCGATGGGTAGTTCGGTCCTGCTAGGCTTGCCTGCTCAGTCAAGATCTTTGTCTTTGTGCCCAGAATGCATGGCACCATCTGGGTGGGCAGACCTGGGACTCCATGCCGTGGTCAGGCAGCTGCTCCCAAGGGGGGAGAAAAGATTTGGGGGAGGAACCGAACATCCAGTCTGATTAATTTGAAAGCCAACAGGTGGAGAAAACTGGTTGAGTCTATCCACAATTCCTCAAAGCGCAAAGTTTGATTGTTTATGGATTAGAGTTTACCCGGCCTTTATTACTTTACTCTTGTATTTATTTATTTTATTTATATCCTGCCTTTGTTACAGTTTGGATTATCCCAAATGATGCTTTCTTGGTCTTGCCCCAGATTGTTACTCTTACCCCCCGTCCATATTCCTAAAATAATGATGATTTTTTTTTAAAAAAAACTCATTATATTGAATATTTTAGCTGGGGAATTCGGACATCGCCTTTCCTCGGAAAGAGCCCCTCGCTCATTGTCTGAAGTGGTGTAGGGTTTCCTGCCTAAGCAGGGGGTTGGACTAGAAGACCTTCAAGGTCCCTTCCAACTCTGTTATTCTGTTCCATTGTGAGAGAGCGCTTTTACACTTCTCTGGAAAGGCGTTGCAAAGAGAGGAACATGCAGAGGCCTGACCTGATTTTTGTGCGTGGATAAAAGTGCAATGATGGGTTGGTCACGTTTTGTAGCAGAGCCCGGAAATTTCACCCCCGCAACCGAATCTGAGTTAGCATATTTTCTTTGAGAGACGAGCAAAAGAGGAACGTCTGTGACAAGCATCATCTCCGAAATTCATTGAAGGCATTTTCTTCGGCGTTTGGAGACTTTAAATATTACTGGATTGCACAACTCAAGTCTAGCAAAGTTTGCAAAGCCAGTTTTTGGTGTGTTTTTTTACTTTTTGTTTTCTTCCGTTGGTGGCCTTGAGGTTCTCCAGGATGGGAGATTAAAAGTTTAAGTCCTGGAGCAGGAGTGGCCTTGGAGGTTTGCCTTCAGCATCTCTGGAGCCCCCTCCCCGTCCCACCCCAGCCCCAAATTCAGCTGATGGAGGAGCAAAAAAGAGGCTGGACTCAGCCAGGCCAGGAAAGCTTTCCTCCTTCCCTCCCCCCAACCTATTCAAGGTCTGGCTTGTCCATTTTTTGCTAGCTTCCAACGTAGTATTTACAGCCAAGCTGAAATTCCCAGGAACATCTGCGTTTCCTATGGAAATATTTGCAGTTGTTTATGTCATCCAGATGTTCTGGTCAGAGGCAGGTTGAGGAGGAGGAGGAGGAGGAGGAGAACGTCTTGTCTTGAAGCCTGGTGGGAAGCGACTTCTTCACCCTGGGGGCCAAAGAGGATTCACTCTTCCTCTTCACCTTCCCCCCACCCCCAACAACTCTTGGTGAGACCCCCATCCAAGACTTAGAATTCCTTCCCTTTTCCATAGCAAATGGATTGCCGTCTTCAAAACAGGGGTGTCCTCCTTCTCCGCGCCGTTTCCTAGCATCCTGGAGGCCCTCAAGGCCCATCTGAGATCCTGGAGGAGCCTTCCTTGCCTGGTTGACTCCTGGCATGAGGGATTGAGGCCTTCTGAGGGCCAGACGGTGGGCTTCCCCTCGGACTGTGCCCCAAGTAACGCCCCTTACTGTAGACTGCGGATTTCAAAGCCCCCCCCCAATCCCTTTGCTTGACATCTCCGTGTCTACTACTCCTAATGACTCTAGCGGCATTGTCAGATCGTGGTCATGACTTGCAAGCCACAGTTGTTTCATGGCTTAAAATGGGGGTGGGCAGGCCTTGCTTGGCTCCGAAGAACGAGACTTTGCATTATAAATCCGCCTTGATTCTTGAATGCTCAAGATGTTGTTGGAAGGGCATGTCTCGGGTTCAAATTCAGCCCTCTGTGCCAGGTTGTCACTCTGCGGTGGGTCAGGAGAGTCTGCTGGGTTCTGTTTCTCCAAACGCTGCTGAGCTTGTGCAGAAAAGTTCACAACTCCCAGAATTCTCCAACCAGCAACAATTGTGGATTTCAACTCCCAGAATTCCCCAGCCAGAAACACTGGTGGACTTCAACTCCCAGAATTCCCCAGCCATCAACACGTTGCTGGCTGGGGAATTCTGGGAGTTGAAGTCCACCAGTGTTAAAGTGGCCAAGGGTGGAGATCCTTGCTTTACGGCAAAGCCTGGAGACCCAGCCTAGCTTTGATGCAAGGTGTGAGCCTGGTCTGGGAGCTGCCTTCACCTGCCGGCCGCTCTCCTTCTCTCTCGGGGCAGCCGTGAGGTCCCTCCTTTTTCTTCGAAGGCTGCCAGGCAAGCAGAGGCCGGATGGGGCTTCGGGGCGTTGTGTCATCTGGGTGCCTTTTCCTTGTGGAGTTTTGCAAAGCAGCCCCAGCAAGGCAAGATGTGTCAAAAGCTTTGTCATTTATTAAACCACAACTTTTTTCCATCCTTGGTCATTTCCGGTTGAGGACGTTTGGAGCGGGGGAGGGCGGCTGGCGGGGAAGGTTGGACCCAGCTCTCTTAACCACACGGCCTGACGTTCACGGCTGAAGATTCCCCCCCACACCCCACCCCACCCTGGCTGCTTATTTTGGAAACTCGGTTACCCTGAGGGTGTGTGAACTGGATGTTTTCTTGGTCGGCTGGTGGGTTGTTTTCCGAGGGGCGCTGGAAGAAAAAGGGAGGAAAAAAGAAGAGAGAGAGAGAGTTGTTAACTCCTGCCTTTTGTGGGTGGGTGAGTGTGGTGGAGGGGGGCAGTTTTCCAGGCTTCCCTCCCCCACCCCCCCAAAAAAATGCTTTCCCTGCCTTGTTTGCATGTGTGGGTTAATGGGGGAAAAAATTCCAGGCTCCCGAGGCACAAAGTGGATATTACAATTTGTTGTTGTAACACCATGAAGTTATGGAAAGTTTGCATAAGGGATGGTTTTAGTCTGCTTGCAAAAGCGGGGAGGAAAATTCAGAGTTTTGTAACGTTGGCGGCTTAATAGGGGCAGTGGGCCAGGCGGGGCAGGTATCACCTTAGTCCAGTGCAAGGGGCATTGGTGTGGCCGGACACTGGGGGAACTGGGAAATTAGGCAAAGGGGTGCCACCCCCTTCTCTCTCTCTCTCTCTCTCTGTCTCTCTCTCTTTCTTTCTTTCTTTCTTTCTTTCTTTCTTTCTTTCTTTCTTTCTTTTTCTTTTCTTTCTCCCTCCCTCTCTCCCCCTCTTTCTTTCTCTCTTTCTCTTTCTCTCTCTCTCTCTCTCTCTCTCTCATCTCCCTCTTTGTGCCATTTCACGAAGCACCAGATGTGGGAATATCTTCATTTTCCTTGTTTTCTTCCAGCTTCTCACCCCGTTTGCAAGTCTTTCCTGGTCTAACCTTAGACTAGGGATCTCCAAATTTGGCAACTTTAAGACATGTGGACTTCAATTCCCAGAATTCCCTGCGTTGCTAGCTGGGGAATTCTGGGAGTTGAAGTCCACCAGTCTTATCCTTAATTTGACTAACAAATTTTTGGAGTCTGAGATGTCCTAATCTGCAGAGTCTGAACTAGCCCCCACCCCCACCCCACCCACCCACCCACCCCGTGTGACGGAGGAAACACTTCCTGTAGGTATCGGAAACAGCTCAACATTTGCGTCCTTTCGAAATTATCTTGTGTGCAGCAATTCAGCGATTCCTTCCAGGAACGTTTCGAGAAGAGATGCTGCGGCTTCTCGTGGCCTTCAGGAAGCCTGGCGGGATTTTGTCAGCAGGAAGGAACTCAGATAGTGGATATTCCCCCCCAGCCCCCCCGAAATCTCTCCACTGCTTTTGTTGTTGCTCTCCAGGTTTACAAGTCTAACCTGGCTGGAGGTGAGGTTGGGGTACTTGCTCTCCAAATCAATCAATCTCTCTCTCTCCTTCCTTCCTTCCTTCCTTCGTCAATCTCTCTCTCTCTCTTTTTCATCCCTCCCTCCCTCTCTTTCTCTCTTTCTCTTTCTTTCTTCTCTCTCTTCTCTTTCCTTTTTCTTTTCTTTCTCCCTCCTTCTCCCTCCCTCTTTCTTTCTTTCCTTCCTTCCTTCCTTCCTTCCTTCTTTTTTCTTTTCTTTTCTTCCTTCCTTCCTTCCTTCCTTCCTTCCTTCCTTCCTTCCTTCCTTCCGTCATTGCCTCTTTAATGGGGATTGCTACCCCCCAGATCACCCCCACACACACACCACTGCAAGTTTTCAGACAAGTTTTAGGGTCTGCCCCCCCCCTCACCTAATCGGGAAGCTCCCCCAGAAAGCTCCCCCCTATTCTTCAAAAGCCTTTTGCATATGCTACCTCTTCCTGTTAGGGACTCCGTGGCCCATAATCCAGGGTCTGATTCTTGGAGAAACCCTCCCTCCTTGCAAAGACACGGGACCTGTGCCTTCCCTTGCCACATATATGGATGTTTGCTCCCAACTGGCTGATTTCTCCCCCCCACCCCCCCACCCAAACCACACACCTCTCTTGTCTTCCTACACACACACACACACACAGACACACACACACACACAGAAGAATCTTTTTCTGCGGTCTCAGCATTTTGCTTCATCCGCGGTGTCTCCTCTTGCACAACTGCCTGGGGATGAGTTTGGGGGGAGGGAGGGCGATTGGGGAGGGGGAAGGACACATTTTCTCCAGATCTGGCTCCCTTTTTGTTGTTGTTGCTGTTGTTGTTCTGATTTCCTGCATCTCTCTCTTCCTTCGGCTGGGATGCGCACACGAGCACCATCTGTTTCCTGTGTTCTGGGGCTGAATGCAGTCATGTGCTTGGAGGGAAGAAGCACCGGCGGAAGTCGGGGAGGGCAGGCTGGGGGGGGGAGAGAGGGGGCTGGCTCGGGACTCCCCGTTGGCCAAAAAAAAAAAAAAAGGGCGAAAACGTGCAGCCTCCCCATCCCCCACCAGGCTTTCCTTTCCAAATCTGCTTTAATCTGATGAAAAGCGGACTTTTAATCTGCCCGGAGGCCTTTGACCCTTGGAGCAAGGTCCACCGACAGCCTCTGGCTTGCAAGGGCTCCCAACGGCTGATTTTTTTTTATGGCTGTTATTATCTATAAAACTATCATCTGTTTTTTTATTTCTTGCATTTTTATCGAGAGGTAATGCAAATGTGCCATATGATAAAGCAATCAGTCTATAAAACTTTTCCTTTCCTTTCCTTCCCTTCCCTTCCCTTCCCTTCCCTTCCCTTCCCTTCCCTTCCCTTCCCTTCCCTTCCCTTCCCTCTCCTTTCTTCCTTTCTTCCTTTCTTCTTTCCTTTTTCACAATGAAATATTCTCCCTGAAAATGGTTTTGTTTTGACCGAGGATTGAGCAGCAGCATAACACGTTTTGCTCTTGAGCAGAATGAAAGTGTGCGGTTTTCATTCGTCTTTCCTTTTTCCGATTTGAAGAAGAACACACAATATCAGCTCCTTCCTATCCGGGCTGAGAAACTCGCTGGTCTCCTCCTCCTCCTCTTACGCCTTCAGATTTCTCCCCCTGGTTTCTGTCTTTGGGAGGGGTGCCATTGCCGCTCTCTTTTGTGCAGGCTGGAAAAGATGGGTGTTGTAGTCCGGCACATCTGGGACACCAGGGTGGGAAAAATTATTTTGCTTTCTGCATTTTTTTCGTCCTTGCGAAAGGGAAATTCCCTTGCATTGTCTAAAGTTTGGAATCACCTTTGGCACAGAATATTTAAAGGCCCCGAAATGCTCTTTTTTCAGCAACCCCCCCCCCCCCCCAAACAGATTTATTTTTATTGTTTGGATAAGTTAGTGGAGGGGGAGAGGGAGGAAGGAAGGAAGGAAGGCTTTGTGGGATGTTGGCTGTTTGAGGGGGAAGTTTCTTTTCAACTTTCTGGTTCTTTTTTAAACATTCAAGAGTTACATTGCGTTACTCATTTCTGTCTTGCTAATTACTCGACCTTAAGAGGGTTGCAACCAAAACCCCAAACAGGGAAAGTATAAAAAAACGCTAACAACCTTTTGAAACTGTTTAAAGCACCCGTAGGTGAAATCCACCAGGTAACCTTCCAGGTTAAGGGGAAGGGGTGCAGGAGACTGAAGGGAGGAAGACTTCGGGGAGGGGGGAGTAGACACATTGAACCCCCACCTCTCCCTGCCCTCCATCCTAGCTGGGCATCATGCAAATTCCAGCAGCCCGTTTGGTAAATCGATCTATTAGATCAGGGGTCTCCAAACCTGGCAGCTTTTAAGACTGGCGGACTTCAACTCCCAGCGTTGCTGGCTGGGGAATTCTGGGAGTTGAAGTCCACCAGTCGTAAAGTTGCCAAGCTTGGAGACCCTCGGATTGGATGTTGTTATAATGTTATTCTGGGTTTTGACCCCATTCGGTGCACAACTGGCAAAATATGCAGACGGACCGACAGACGTATGTACGTTAAAGGATATTTCTTGGGTGAAATTGCAAAAAACGCTCGTGATTTTTTAAAAATAATTATTTTGATCTTTAAAATGCAAGGAGGTTATGAGCTCTAAAGACTTGAAAAGGCCCTTTTGTCTAGCTGGCTGCTGCTGGCTGCGACCCCCCGGGGGAATTTTTTGCAGTAAACGAAGGCTGCGTCCTTGATCTGACTTTGCAATCGCCTTTCCGGGATTGCTGTGAATTGTGCCGAGTCCTCCAGCCTCTCTTCTCTTTCTCAGAAGTTGTGGGGGCTCCAACACTGGAGGTCTTTTAAGAAGAGATTGGACAACCGTTTGTCTGAAATGGGGTAGATATTCCAGCTTAAGCAGGGGGTTGGACTAGAAGACCTCCAAGGTCCCTTCCAACTCTTATGATTCTGTTATTCAAGGCACGTGGAAGGAATTACAGAAATTCCTTTTGGGATCTTCTTCCGTGTCTTAATCGGGTGGATCCTGTACGTTCCTATCACACATGTCATCTGGGTTTTGATTTTGAAACCCGTCAATGCCTGGACCTCTGAATGGGCTGAATAAAGTAATTTTTTAAAAAATATCTTTGAACCAAAGTTAACACCAAGTAAGCTTGCTCCGTTGTGCACATAAAGTTCCCATGCTTGAGTCGAATAAATAGCATCAGCTCAGCTGCTGCCACATTTGCCTTGGCTTCAGACGTTCCAGGACCAAGCGGAGAGGACTAGAAACTTGGCATACTACTCCTAAGGGAGAAACTGTGGCTGTGCTGCGGGTATCTTGTAGGAACCCTTGTATGTGAGCCACCCGTCGCTTGCGAAGGGCTCCTGTGCCACCCGAGAGCAAACTCTCAAACTCACGGCGTCCTTCAGATTCCTGGAGAAAGCGTGTCCTGCGTGCCACAAGCTTCTTATCGGTAGGAAGCCTTTTTCGTTCTTTGCAAACATTGTGTGTTCTTGCTCGTTTCGTGAGCCTCTCTCTCTCTCTCTCTCTCTGCCCCATTTCCAGTTCTAAGGCCCTTGAGGTTCTTCTTTCTCTGAATTGCTGTTTCTTCGAATTAGTTCCTTTCCTCCGCTCCCAAGAACACACGTGGCCAAAAGTGGTTTCTGAGGTGACACACAGTGCAGTGCCGAGGACTCCAACTTGTCTGCTTCTTGGGCACGCTTGGGGCAAGGCTGGGCATGCACCCTCAGTAACTCCATAAGCGGTATTGATTTGGCAATAGGGAGGCTCTTGGTTGAACAGAGGGCAGGGAGCTTGTAGCCGTCCCCCCTGGTTCAGCATCCGGCGTGCAGGACTTTGAAAGGAGGCAGAAGGCCTGGCTCTAGGTGCCTTCCTCTGCTTAAGGTGGATGTCGGAGCCTGTCCAGGGTGGTGGGTTGGACATAGGCCAACCCACCACCCTGGAAAGAAAAGAGAGTCAAGCTATTCTCCAAAGCCCCTGAAGGCAGGACAAGAAGCAACGGGTGGAAACTAATCAAGGAGAGAAGCAACTTAGAACTAAGGAGAAATTTCCTGACAGTGAGAACAATTAACCGGTGGAACGACTTGCCACCAGAAGTTGTGAATGCTCCAACACTGGAAGTTTTTAAGAAGAGGTTGGAAAACCATTTGTCTGAGTTGGTGTAGGGCCAGGGGTCTGAAACCTTAAACACTCAAAGAGCCATTTGGACCCGTTTCCCACAGAAAAGAAAACACCGGGAGCCACAAAACCCTTCCCGTGCCTGACTATTTCTTGAGCAGCCACAGAACTCGCATATGTAGTTGAATTAAGCGTTCTTGTTTTTCTTCTGAAACTTTTTTTTTCTTGGATTTATCCGTGGTTGACCTACCGGGAGTTGAAAAGCTCAATAAATCACATGCCGGCGGGTGTCGCACATTGGCGGTTGTGATGTATATTTTGAGTGACAGGGAGCCGCAGCAGAGGGGTGAAAGAGCCACCTGCGGCTCCAGAGTTGCTGGTGTAGGGTTTTCTGCCTAAGCAAGAGGTTGGACTAGAAGACCTCCAAGGTCCCTTCCAACTCCTATCCTACCCCACCCCACCCCACCCCACTCCACTCCTATTCCTATTCCTATTCGCCAGGAAAGCCCAGGAGAAAGTCTCGGTAGGGCCACAAATCCCCCAGGATGCTTGTGGGGTACGGTGTTGCTCCCAGAGAAAAGGCCGGCTCTAACTTTGATCAGCTGCTGCTGCTCTTTAGGGTCCCTTTCAATGGTGGGTTGTGGTGTTCCCTGTTCAGACTAGGATTGCTGGAGACCGCCTTCCTTTGGGGAAACGAGACGCATCCGTGAAGCTGATAAAAGCCTTTCCTTGGCTTTCTCCCACTGCCATGGTTAACCCTGGGATGGGGAGGCTGACTTCTGAACCGAAATATTTGACCAGGGAGGCCTCTGAGCGCTTTTCCCAGAACCGTTTCGGATGCCAGGATTCCAGACAAATCTTTCTCAAACCCCGCTTGGAGGTCCCGGAAATTGAATTTGGCTCCTGGCCCACAAGAGCATCTTTTCACTCTCTCTGGTCAGCCATGGCGGTTCATCCTCAACCCTCGGCCGGGGAGGGAGATTGCCTCCGTTTCTGGCTAAAGGTCCTCCAAAGAACGGCCATAATCTTCATGAACGAAGGCAGATATACGGTACGTGTCCCAGGGTCATGTTGCAGGATCCAGTCGGTCACTGGGACCGGAGGTTTAGTCGTCCAACTTTTGGACTTCTGCATTTTGGAGAGAGAGAGAGAGAGAGGGGTTTTCCGAGGATGGGATCCAGCACGAGTCCAGAAGCTCAGAAGACTAAACCTCTGCTCTCGTGACTGACCGATCGACTCAGATGGGATCCTGCACCATAATCTTCGTCACTGTTGCAGCTGTGAAAACACCTGGCTCTCGAAAGCAGGGGTCTCCAACCTTGGCCACTTTAAGGCTGGCGGACTTCAACTCCCAGAATTCCCTAGCCAGCAAAGCTTTGAATTAAGTCACAAATAAACCCAAAAGCAAAGCTGGCTGGGGAATTCTGGGAGTTGAAGTCCGCCAGCCTTAAAGTTGCCAAGATTGGAGACCCCTGCTCTAGAGAGCTGGAATGATGGATGTTGTAATCCTGATACTCGCCTTGGTTTAGAAGCATCACTTCCCATGATCTGCTATGTCCACTCCTCGCCTCTTCTTTATATATATATATATATTTTAAAAAAGACAAAATATGGGTCAGTTTTTGAGTTGTCCGTCCATGGCTCCCCCAGTTACTCGTTACAGCTGCCGATGCCCCTTTTTCTGGTGAATAAATACAGCCAGTCTTCGATGTACGACCACCACTGAGCCCAAAATTGATGTTGCTAACGTGAGTTTTGCCCCCGTTTTACGGCTTTTCGTGCCACAGTTGTTGAGTGAATCACTGCAGTTGTTACATTGGGTCACATGGTTGTTAAGTGAATCCGGCTTCCCCCTGGACTTTGCTTGGATCGCGTGACCCCCCGTTACACTGCAATCGTCATAAATGTGAGTCAGTTGCCAAGCATCCGAATGTAAATCATGTGAGGGGGGGGGGGGGGGGGTGTTGTGACGGTTGTAAGGGTGAAAAATGGTCATAAATCACTTTTTTTCCCGTGCCGTTGTAACTTCAAATGGTCATTGAGTGAAGTGTGGTAAGATGAAGATTACCCGTGTGATTAAAAGGCACTGAAGGGGAAACGATCCCAACAGGTAGATGAACACGACGCTCCTCCTGCAGAGTGATGGCTGTGGTTTAAAGGAGGTTTATTGGTAGACCCTGGTTTAATTCTGTTTTCCAAGAAAATGCCTATAAACTCTTGGGGGGGGCCAAAGACAATCAGCCGGGGTTGCTGACACATTTCGCTGAGCAGGCCTGGAAAACAGTCTCTCCCGGCTCCCAAGGGTAAACTTGAGTGCATTTTTGGCTTCTCGGACATCCTGTTTCCTGTGCCGCGATGCCGGGTCGCTCGGAGGTTGGACGTGGTCTGGGTGCAGGGCTGGTGGTCTTCGGACGGTCTCTCTGAGGATCCCCCTTCCATTGGGGAGCCCAGGGGGTCCCCCGGCTCTTGGCTCTCCCTTGGGCTGCAAGGGGTGGCGGTGGCAGAGGGGGGCGAGGGAGTCCCACACATTGGGGCCTGAGAAGGTTTCGTTTATCTGCTCTGGCTGGGGAGACATTGCGACACTCGGGCTAGGAATGAGGTGGGGGGGTTGCAATCCTCAAATAAATTGGAAATGGTTCACTTTATGCAGGCCAGTGGTTGAAGTCACTTTGCTCCTTTGCCCCCTTCTTCGAAAGCCCAGGCTGGAAAGAAGATAATCGATGCCCAATTTCCTTTTGTGCCTCTGACTCTTCTGACTCTTTCTTGGGCTTCGCTTCGGTTGGTTGCCCTGCTTCTTCCCCTTCGCGGAGGAGCCGCCTCTTCTCTCCCTGGCCGTTAGGGCTGTTTTGTTTGCCGTCGGGATGTTTTGGGATGTTTGTGCACCCAAAGGACGCTCTGTTCCCTTTTGCAGGGCATCTGTTCAGGCTGCAGGCCGGCCTCTTTATCTCTCGCCACCAAACACGGCAGCTCCCGAGTTTTCGGTGGCTTTGTGGCTCGGGATTCCGATTGGAGGAACAACTGCAAAAGCCCAGAGCTCTTATGGGGCCCAGGGAAATTCTTCTTTTTTCTTTTCTTTTCTTTTCTTTCTCTCCATCCCTCCCTCCCTCCCTCCCTCTTTCTTTCTTTCTTTCTTTCTTTCTTTCTTTCTTTCTCTCTTTCTTTCTCTCTTTCTCTCCCTTCTTTCCTTCCTTTTTTCTTTCTCTAACTCTCTTTCCCTCTTCCTTCCTTCCTTCCTTCTTTTCTTTCTTTCTCTTTCTTCTTTCTTTCTCTCTTTCTCTCCCTCTCCGTTCCTTCCTTCCTTTCCCTTTCTTCTCTCTCTCTCTCTCTCTTTTCCTTCCTTCCTTCCTTCCTTCCTTCTCTACTATTCGAGGGTTCTTTTCTCTATTTTTGAACTGAAATGTAAATTTGGGTAGTACACCAAGTGTTTAGGATTGAAGGTTAGGGTATAGAATATTCCTCTGAATGAACACAGCTCTTTACTTGCAAATAGAAAAAAGTGCATAAGGAGAAAGTACCAAGAGAGTTAGGTATTTCTTCCCTGAGGCATTAGTTTTCTACTTGCAGGGATTAAAACCAAATCAAAAAGTTTTGGCCGTACCTGTATTCAGGTGGGCCCTCCTGAACTTGGGGGAGGGGGGGGAAATGTTTGCAGGGACCTTTGGAAGACATGATTTTTCCGGGGCCTGCTTGTCCACTGGGCTTCCCAACTAAGCTGCATACAGGATCCTTAAATATGGCCTCATCCTGTTTGGATTTCACATCTTTTTTTCCTTCACGATAAAAGACATTTTTCAGACCAGATTTTCCAGCAAGAAAATTTGCCAAGCCTGTTGGAAGCCAACAAAGAGAAACAAACCCGAAGTGGATATAACTTGCAAAACGGAAGAGGCTTTCCTTGCTTTCCACACTGAAGCTGTTTCCCTCCCCCTCCTCCCCCAACGCATGATTAATCTGGACCCCCCCCATCCATTTCCCCCCAGCTGTTCTCGCAGTTGGCTCCAAACTGCAAACCGGCTGTGACTCATGGGCCCCGCAAACCCCAGGAGGAGGCGAAACCCGGAACGGACGTTGCCTGACCCAGACAGGGAGCAGAAGGGGCTGAGGCCCAGATAGATGGGGGTGGAATCGGATATTTGAGGAGCTCCCCCCCCCCCCCCCCCCCTTAGGGGTTGAAGGAACTTGGCTGCACCCCTCTCTCCAGCCCGGCATGGCTGAGTGTCCGAAAAGCTGAGAATTGAAACGATCGGATCCTGCGGATTATTAATAGATTTATTTTAGCAGTTTTGCTTTCCTGCATGGTGGAACCCTCCCCTCCCCCCCCCCCCTTGGTGGGTTTTCCAGTGAGAGTGCAGAATGCAGGGGCTGGATTCCCAAAGGGGAAATCGAGGCAGGCCGAGGGGCTGTTGGTAGAACTGGAATTTGGGATTTGGCCTTAGATGCCCTCTTGGCCGGATGTCCTGGGAATCTCCCGGATATGGTCAGGCTCGGATTCCCAACCTGCCCAGTTTTACCAGTTCAGCCCTGCCCTGGGCCACTTCTGAAGCTTGTCTTAAGCAGAGGCAACAACAGGTGAACAGACGCTAAAAGCAGACCTGCCCTCAGAGCAGGGAGGGAAAAAAAGAGAGCTTAAAAAGGCCTTTTAACCATCTGCGGTGTGTTTCTTCCCGAGAACTTTGTGTTGACAGAAAGGCTTAGGAAGGAATTTGATGCCGGACGTCGTCGTTGCTCAAGAGCGATTTTTCCAGCCCTGGTTTTAATCTGGGCTTCCCGATGGCCCTTGCTCTCCCCTCGCTCTCCTTTTGGGGGGGGCAAGACAAGGGTCTCCTTCCTCTTCTGGTGGGGGGGGGAGAGAGAGGGAAGCAGGGATTTGGCCCTCCCTCCCTGAGGGATTTCGCAGACGTTGGAATCCAAAGAGTTTCCTGCTGCTTTGACATGAAGTTGAACTCCGAGCAAAGCTTCTCCCTGCCCAGATAAGGCTGTGCCAGGATGCAGCCCGTGTGTGTGTGTGAGAGAGAGAGAGGGGTGGGGAAGGGGGAGAGATTGGGGGTCCCGCTTGCATCTCCTGCTCTGATACTGCCAACCTTGGCCCACGCTTGCTCTGTATCCTCTCCCGGCAGCTGGTTCAATGCCCCTCGGAGCCAAGAACAGCGTGCCAGGACTCTTCGTTGCAGAAACACACAGAAACCCAGGCCGGCCGGCCGGCTGTGAGGCTGGGCCTTCCAATGACCTGTGTCTCACTCTGGCTTGTCTTTATCTTTCGGCAGAGCTCAAGGCCCAAACTGCGCTCTCCTTGCGTGGCCATCCAAGAAACCCGGGCCTGCACTCGGCTGGAGATGCCCGACCACTTGCACACTTTTGTGGTCAAGGTGAGACGCTTCCTTCCCCCGTGGCTACAAGCAGGGAGGCCTGGTTTTCTCCCCACCTGGTGCTCTGGGACCTTCCTAGATGGCTGTGCTCAGGGACAGGATTTCTCTCCAGAAAGCAGAGGGGGCTGCTGCAATGCAGGTGGGGAGCCGTGAACCCCAGAAATAGCAGACGTCATGAAGTGGGCTGGAGGGGGGCTGTCTGCAAACCTCCCACCCCCCAGAGATGCTTTTTCCAACTTGAGTGGCCCTCACCTGCCTAGCTGAAAACAGCAGATTTTCACTTAAGAGAGCTGAAATGTGCTTCTGGGATTAGAGGAGACCCCCCCTGAGAAGTCATCCATCCCACCCACCCCATTTTATCTGGAGAGGGTTGCCTCTGCGGTGGGATTAATACCTCACTTTTCCCCCAAATCCCTGCCCCGTAGGTAAATGCAACCACCGAAATAATATTCCAGGCTGGAGACGAACAGCAACTGGCTGCTTGGATAGCGGAGATTCAGCAGTGCCTCCCCAGGTGAGTCGGGCACGGCACCTGCGGCTTTGAAAAAGGCAGTTTTGGGGGGGCAGGAGCCAAAGGTTGTCGCGGCCTTCCCAAGAGGTGAGGCTTTGGAGAACTGCTCTCGGAATAAAGCACTTCCATTTTTATTTGCTGTTCAAGGCCACAACTGGCTGTAGAAGTGAGGCATTCGGGGCGCCGGGACTTCGGTTTTGTGGCTGGGGAATTCTGGGAGTTGAAGTCCCGATTTCTCAACGTGGGCCGAGGTTAAGAAAGCCTGGCTGAGGGGCGGATAGAAGGAAATGGCTGTAGCTCAGGATTGAATTTGTGGGGTCCTTGGTGCTCTCTTGAGTTTTGGTCAGCACTGATAGCGTTACCCAGTTGGGTCATGAAATGTCTGCAAGAAAACCGCCAAGCTCAAGACAGCACCATGGACCCCCATCCTCCTCCTCCTCCTCCTCCTCCAGTCCCTCTTTCTCCTAGCACTGATGATAGTCCCTAGTTTGGCAGTGAGATGTCTGCAGGAAAACAGCCAAGGCCAGAGAGGATCACCTGGCTTTAAGGACTTTGCTCACCTGACTTTGGCTGCTCCCTAGGAGAGCTCCAGTATTTCTGCTGTATTGATAGAACTGTGGGGCCTCTCTCCAGACCACAGCAAAGGTGGGCGGGAGCACCGTTAAACCTGCTTTCGCCCAGGTGAGATCTAGGATTCTCAGCTGCTACGAAATCTCGCCCTCTGCCCGTACTCCTTGCTCCCAACCTGCCTGTTTTCATCCGTCTCCCTCCCTCCCTCCCTCCCTCCCTCTTCATTTCCAGATCGGAAGGAGGCAACCTCGAGAGTAACCCAGATCCTCATTCGGAGGCCGGCATCCCCAGCCCTGCCAACAGCAGCACCGACTCCCTGCACCAAGGTGCCTGGGGGCCATGGGGGGGTGGTGGTGGTGCCAGTGGATGGGCGTGGGGCAGGAGGGGGCAGAATGCAAAGGACTTCCTAGCCTTGATGACCCTGGGGTGGGGGGAGGGGAGGTTGGGAGGGGCCTCGGAAAGAGTCTTGGATGAAACTGAAGGCTTCCTTGGGTGGGTTTCCATTCCGCTCGTTCAGATGACTGAGAATCAAATGGTAAGGAGGGGGGGCTCTTGCCCCACTAGCTGGTGGGATCTCTCTTGATCCCCAGCAAGGCTTTGCTTATTGCAGAGGTCTTCAAACTTGGCCGCTTTAAGACTTGTGGACTTCAACTC
>WNWU01000081.1:1256475-1285966 GCA_012654045.1 Ptyas mucosa
AGCGCTGGCTGGGGAATTCTGGGAGTTGAAGTCCCCCCATCTTCAAGCAACCAAGCTTAAGAGACACTACATTTGAATGTTGTCGCCCCTCAAAGCTTATGACGATTTTAATGATGATGATTTTAACCAGGATTTTTCTCCGTTTCCAACAAGCTAAAGACCGCCGTAACACCGCCAGTAGCCTTAAATACTGAAGCCCCCACCAATTTCTTAATTCAAAGGTTGCATCATCGCTGAGACCCTCTTGTCCAGGAAAAGCCCCCTCCCTAAAAACGGACCCTCTCTCCAGCCTGCAAGGGGGGGGAGGGAGGGAGGGGGGGAACCAGGATCATAGTGGTTTCGCCAGCTATGACAATGGGGGCTCAGGTGTTCCTGTCGATGGCTGGATTTTCAATGGGGATGTGGGGGGGGGGGAGTTTTAACGCAGAGAAGTTAAGAAGGGCAGCCAATTAATCTGATAAATAGATAAAATAAAGCGCCTTGCTTAGCGATGAGAATGGCTGAATTGGGTGGGGGTGGGGGGATCAGGCAGAGGAGGGTCTCGGGAGTCTCCTAACCAGGAGAATCTACGGCTTGGACCCTCTTTTGCAAGGGGGCTGCCTGCTTGCAATGGTCCTGCTGTGGGTCGCAGGCATTTTGCAAGAAAACCCAGACCTGCAGCAGCTGCCCCCCACCCAAAAAATATCTGTAAACAAAGGGGCAAAAGCCTCTAAGGGGAAGGTCTAGAAACAGCCCCAGACCCCCCCCCACAAAAGGAGGAAGAGGAGTATCCTTAAAAAAAAAAAGTTAAAATCATGGGAACCAAAGTTTGTTGCTCATCCAAGCCATTTCATCGCTCAAAATAAAAGAATTTAGCTAGGCAGAGAGTCATTGGAAGGTGGGCTTCCCACCCACCCACCCGGGGCCTTCCTCCTGTCCTAAGGACCAGCGTGAGGGGGTCCCCCACTTCCCAGGAGCGCTGCTGACAGGCCCTCTTGGGGATGCCTGAGCACAGAGGAGCCCCTGCCCGTGGCGGCTGGAGGCGAACACAGGCTTATTCATGGCTGAAGAATCGGTCGAGCGCTTCCTGCCTGGGGAGGGGGCCTGAAGGCACAGCAGCCCAGCTGAAGCTGCCGAGAGGCAGGGATTGTTCTGGGTGTGTGTGTGTGTGTGTGTGTGTGTGTGTGTGGAGGAGGATGGAGGGGGAGCCGAGCACCGAGGGAGACCCACTGTCTCCCACCAGGAGAGAAGTGCCATGGGGGGGTACCAACCCGTGGCTGGAGAGAGGCCGAGCGCCCTTCTCCATCAGCCCTGGGGTCTGCAATTTCAGCCGGGAGGGTCTGCCCGTTCAGAGGGGCCGACAGGGAGCGTGGGAAGCGGCTGGGCCGGAAGGGGGTGGGGCAATATCCAGACTATTCCGAAGACAGGATCAGAGACTGAAACGGGGGCCACGACTGGCCAGGCTTTAGAATTGTACTTTATTCTTCCAACCAACATCGTTTTAACAGTGGTTTTGTTTTCCTGAACAAACTCCAAACACAAAGTGCCGGTTTTCCTCTCCTCAGCTCCGCAAACGCACTGCCCTGCGTGGTGGTGGGGGCATTAAAAAGGGGTGGGTTGGTTTTTTTTTTTTGCTTTTTGTTTAAAAAAAGAATGCAAATCATGTCATCCTACCATACATCGCATGCGTCTGTTCGTGGGCCCCGTACTGGGTGGCAGGAGAAGAAACTAGGCCGGGCTGTGGGTGAGCCGGCGGCGCCATCATCCGAGGGTTGCCCGGAATGACAGGGCTATAGACGTGGGGGTGCTGCGGGGGAGAAGGAGGAGGAGGAGGAGGAAAAGGAAGAGAGAGAGAGAGAGAAAGCAAAAGTAAGAAAGAGAAAGAGAGAGGAAAAGGAAGAAGAAGAAAGAGGAAAAGGAAGAGAGAGAGAGAGAGAAAGAAAAAGTAAGAAAGAGGGAGAGGAAAAGTAAAGAGAAAGAGACAGAGGAAAAGAGAAAGGAAAAGTTAAGGAGACAGAGGAAAAGAAAGAGGAAAAGGAAAAGTAAGAGAGGAAAAAGAAGAAGAAAGAGGAAAAGTAAGAGAGAGAGAAAGAAAAAGAAAGAAAGAGACAGAAGAAAAGAAAGAAGAGAGAAAAAGAGAAAGGAAAAGTAAGGAGACAGAGGAAAAGAAAGAAAGAGAGAGAGAGAGAGAGAGACCGTGAGTGCTGGATACACAGAGGAAGCAGCTGAGTGGGTTCTGGCCCCACATGAAGGTGCCTACAAGGCAGCCTACGACTGGGACCCCTGACCCATCTGCAGCCCGACCAGCCCCCCCCCCCCCCCCCCCAATATCTGAAACATTCTTCTATTGACAGGAGTCACCACTTGGTGGTGCCCACAGCACGGAGGCCGACCACTCAGTGGGAACCACAGCAGACCCTCCCCTCCCCCATAGAATCCAGAAGCTGCCCAAATGCCTCCCTCCATAGGGCGACCCCATAGCAATGAGGGACCCTGCAGCCATGCGGGGGTGGGGTGGGGGGAGGGGCAGTCTGTAAGTGGAGAGGGGTTGCCCCTCAATCTGGAGAGCAGAGTTCTGCAGTGGGGGGCTGTTTGGGGCCTGGTTGCTGCAGGGGGCGGAGGGGAAGGGGGGGGGCTCAAGCCGTACCTGAGACTGGTAGTGGGGCACGTGCTGCACCAGAGGCTGGCTGGGGAACTGCTGGGGGCTGTAGGTGACATACTGGGTCGAGTAGGCCGGCGGCGTGGCGACCATGGGGGCCCCTGCGGCCGAGGCTGGGTGCATCAGGGCGTTCTGGGGGTGGGGGTCTTGTCGCTGCTGAGGCATGTTGGCCACTGCGGAGACAAGAGAGAAAGGCACTTCCAGGAGGGCACCGTCTTTGGCTGGGCCCCCTCCATGCCCCACCCCCTCCCGCTGCCGCCCAGCTGAGCCTTAACCCCTCGGGACCTCTGCATGCACCCCCCCAAAAAACACACACACACCACCGTGTTCTCCTCACCTTTACCTGCTCTGTAGGTCTTGGCCTGGTTGACCGGCATCGGGGTCATGGGGATCGGGTACAAGGGCTGGAAGGGAAGGCAGACGGCTGTTAAGAGGTCAAGCCAGACCGGGGTTTCTCAACCGTGGCCCCTTGAGGACTTGTGGACTTGAACTCCCAGAATTCCCCAGCCAGAATGCCTGCCCTCTAGAGCAGAGGTGTCCAACCTTGGCCCCTCGTGGACTTCAACTCCCAGGCCTCCTCAGCCAGCTGGGGAATTCTGGGAGTTGAAGTCCTCAAGTGGGCCAAGATTGGACCACGGTCCCTCCCTTGCCTCTGGGCTGGCTCCATCTTCTCCTCCTCCCGAGGAGTTCCGGGTAAGTTCTCTATCTTCCGAGACAGGAGCCCCAGGTGGGCCCTCCTCTTACCTGAACGCCTGGGCTGACAGGAACCGGGTACATCATGTTGGGGGCGAAGCAAACAGGCTGGGTGTAGACCGGAGCAGGTTGCTGGTGGCCCACCATAGAGGGGCTGGGCTGGGCTTGCGGACGGGGCGATGTTGGCGTGGTGGAAGGTTTGGGCTGAAAAGGACAGGAAGGGAGGGATGAGGACAAGATGGCCACTCAGGAGGAACCCCAGTGGACCCCACGATCCACTGGTTGTGATCCGGACTCCTTCCGGGAGTCAGGATCACAACTGAGCTTCACGTTTCGGTCAGTCCATCTGGCTTCCCCATGGATTATGCTGGCCAGAAGCTCCCAAAAGGGGACCTGGTGACATTGCGACCGTCATAAATCTGAGTCATAAATAAGCGTCTGAATTTTGTTCATCTGACCACGGGGAGATCGCAATGGTTGTGTGAAAGACGGTCGTAAGTCCCTTTTTTCAGTGCTGTTGTAACTTCAAACGGCCACTAAAACAAACTGTCTTAAGTCAAGGACTACCTTAGTTCAGCTTTCATGGAAAATATGGGCGCTTTTCCTCCACAGGCCAATTTTGGAGAGTTTTGGGGAACTGCCAAAGGAAGAAATCTCTGCTTTGGAGTGGGGGAGGTGTAGGAGGGGGTCCTCTGGGCTCACCTGGGCAAAAGTCCGGGGGTTGAACTCCTTCGCGTGGGGATTCAACGTGGATTTTCTGACTTGTCTGAGGGGACAAAAGACACATAAGACGCATGCACAAAAGGGCAAGGAAGACCCATCTTTGTCCTCTTTTAGGAGAGGGGTCTCCAACCTTGGCAACTTTAAGACTTGTGGACTTCAACTCCCAGAATTTAAGACCTGTGAAGTTGAAGTCCAGAAGTCTTAAAGTTGCCAAGGTTGGAGACCCCTGTTTTAGGAGGCTTGAGGTTGCACAAGGGAGGGAAGGAAGGGAGGGAGGGAGGGAAGGAGGGAGGAAGGAAGGAAGGAAGGAAGGAAAAGAGAGGGAGGGAAGGAAGGAAGGCAGACCGGCCGGCCTTGACATAAAATGGCAGGGTACAAAATAAATAGAATTAATATGGCAAAGAGAGAGAAGAAACGGAATCAAGCATTGGAGGGCCGAGGACTCAATGGTCCACAAGTGGCAGGGCGCCCCCTGGTGGACAAACCAAGCACCTACCCACCCTGCTGTCCGCAGCCCTCACCAACCTTCACAGCTGGGCAAAAGAGACCCCCACCTGGGCCCCTCCCAGCAAAGCTTGGCAGATACATTCGAGGCCCCTCCCTGGAGCCCAGGCAGCCTCACTCACTCAGTGGCATCCTTTTTCTCCTCCTTGTCCTCCTTCTCCTGCTTGGCCCCGGGGCCCAAAGTCTGCACGCCCTGGGAGGTCACCTCCGGCCCGGCCTTCTGCTCGGTCAGGCTGATGGCGGGAGAAACGCTCGGGCTGTTCGGGGGGTTGCTCCCGCTGGCTAAGGAGGCCGTGCTGCTGCCCGGTTCGGCCGCCGAGTCTTTAGAGGTGGGGTCCATCTTCTCCTTGGGGACCTCCCGGGCTTTTTCACCCTCCCGGTTTTTACTTAGCAGCTGCTCCACCATTTCGGGGTTAGAACTGGATTGTAACTGGGGGAAAGAGAGAGAAAAAAGAGGGGGGAGGAGGAGGGAGAAAGTGGATTTATTTCCTAATCTGAGATTTACAGAGGGAAGACGCTGTCTGGGAGTGGGGGGGGGGGGGCACCACCAGAGTCCTTACCCTAAAATCGTTCTTGAATTTCTTCAAATCGTCAATCTGCTTTCTGTGTTCTAGAACCGCCGGAGAAACTCCTGTTTGAGGAAAGATGGCAGTTATCCCCCGGTATGCTCCAATGGCGGTTGGCGGGCACCCCAATTTCATTCACATGGCCGTGGGCATGGGGCAACAGTCGTTAAGGGCAAGGACCCCATTACAAGTCCCTTTTTTCAGATGCCTCCTAACTCGAAATGGCCACTAAACAAATGGTTATAAGGGGGAGGACCGCCTGTACTGACACTTCCCCAAAATTATTCTCCAACACTGAGACTTTCCCCAAATGTTGACAGATCCGTGAAAATGCCCTCAGAGGTGTCCCTTATCTATACGTTGCCACTTCCAAGGTGCCTTCTTTAAGGTCCAGAAATAAGGGCCTTAAATGGCAGCATCGATAAAGAGAAGATTTGCAGCTCAGGGTTGAGCTGTGAGGTTGTCCTGGGGTGCTCTCTGAGCTTGGTGCTTTTCTTGGGGACGTTTCCTGACCCAACTAGGGAACGTCATCAGTGCTAGTAGGGAATGTGGGGTTTGCTACAGCCCCTTGCACTGATGACGTTCCCTAGTTGGGTCGTGAAAGGCCTGCAACAAAACAGCCAAGCTCAGACAGCACCCAGCACCCCAGAAATCTCAGTGTGTTTTCAAGAGGGCCCTCCCACCCCACCCCAACATTTAGCTGGACCTTACCTTTGCTTTCCGGCTTGCTAAAATTGGGAGAAACTTCACTGGGCTTCAGATGTTCCTTGGCTGCAGCAGGGGAAGAGCCGCCCTGCCTTTGCTCATATAGCCTTGAGTCTTTTGCTAGGGAGGAAAACTGGGGTCACCTCAGCTGTGTAAGTCAAACGCCTGGCTGCAATTCCCACGCGCAGCAGCCTGACAATCCAAGGAACAGCAGGCAGGCAGGCGAGCAGAAGTTCGCCATGCCACTTAAAAGTCCACCAAGCAAAATTTGATGGATAGAAGAGAATATTTGTAGCTCAGGGTTGAAATGAGGGGTCCTTGGTGTTCTCTGAGCTTGGCTGTTTTCTTCCAGACCTTTCACGACCCCACTAGGGAACATCATCAGTGCGAGGGAATGTAGCAAACCCCACTCTCCCTTGTACCGATGATGTTACCAAACTGGGTCATGAAACATCTGCGTAAAAAGGCCACTAAGCTCAGAGAGCACCAAGAACCCACCAGTCCTCCTCCTTCCCCTCTCCTTCTTCTTCTCCGTAAACCAACCTCCCTTCTAGTACTGATGTTGTTACCTAGTTGGCCCATGAAACGTCTGCAAGAAAACCCCCAAGCTCAGAGAGCACCAGAGACCATACAGTCCTTTTCCTTCTCTCCCCCTCCTCAATTCCCTACAAGCACTGATGAGGTCACCTAGTTTGGTAATGAAACGTCTGCAAGAAAACCCCCAAGCTCAGAGAGCACCAAAGACCCCACGAAAAAACTTTTCCTTCATCTATTTCCTACTGTAGAGGAAAAAAACGGCACTCGAGGCCCAGAGATTAAATATCGGCCCAAATGCTAACCCTCATCCAGAAAAACTAGTAAACGCACTTCACGTCTAAGGCCAAAATTGGGGGAAGCCCCTGTTCCCCATTTCCTTCTGCATTAGATCATCATCTGGCTTTCCCTTCTGAGCCAGGCTCAGCCGGGGGGGTGGGGGAGGGGCAGAGGCTGAAAAGCCAGCCAGGGTCCTTTACCTTCGGCAGATGGGGTGCCTGCCCTGTTGGTGGCAGGACTGGCGGGGGTGGGCGAGGCCGCTGGCACCGGGGTGGCTGCAAATTCGGCCGGGGTCGAGCCAGCTTGAGGGGAAGACAAGGCCGGGCCGGAAGGGATCCCTGCCCCGCTGCTCTGCCTCGGAGACCGGGGTCTGTGCGCCTTGGGGGACGACCTGGTGACTAGAAAGAAAGGACAGGACAGTTTGTTATGGGGGTCCCCAGCTCTTAAAGAGGCAAACCTCCCACTATGATCTAGACCAAGGTTGGCCAAGCTTGGCAACTTTAAGACTTGTGGACTTCCAACTCCCAGAATCCTGTTGCTGGCTGGGGAATTCTGGGAGTTGAAGTCCACAAGTCTTAAAGTTGCCAAGCTTGGCCAACCCTGGTCTAGACAAGAGATATAAAACTGGCAGCACAGGGCATGAATGCCACCAACATCATCTGCTGACCAGGAACTTCCTAAGACATGCGTGATGCAGCAACCGGTATTTCTGGTCACGCATGTTTGTTGACAGCCTGGGATTCAACGTGGCCCTTTTGTAGGGGCCAGAATCTCCGGCCAGCCTGCCCAAAGGATTCCTCATTACAAGGGGGGGGAGGTGTGCGCGTTGTGTTAAGGGTGTGTTTGGTGTAGTCCGTCCCCAAAATGGACCACGGGCAAGGAGGCCGGTCTGGAAATTCAGGGACGTTTTAAACCCCAATGTTTGGAGTAGGACATTCCTACCGCGTGCCAAGCTTCAACTTACCCCCCATGACCACGGAGGACCACGTCCCACCTGAAGAGCTGCCTCGGGCTGAGGAGGAAGAGGAGGAGGAAGAAGAGGAGGAGGAGCTGGCTTCGCCGGGCACGTTGTGGGAGACGAATTCTAAGCCACTGGAGATGACGCCTCTCCCTGCCGGGACTCGGTGGCCTCGCGGGTGCCGCTGCGCCTTGGGAGACATCCGGGGGGGTCCTGGAAAAAGCCACACAACCCCCAAACTGTGAACACCAGGCAAAAGCCCCTTTGACTCTCCGCTACAGTCCACCGACTGCATTTTAGCCACGTGGCCAATGCAGGCAATGCTTCACTTACGACCATTCGTTTAGTGAACGCTTGAAGTTACGACAGCCCTGAAAGAAGTGACTTATGACGGTTTTCCCACACTTACGTCCGTTGCAGCATCCCCACGGTCATGTGAGCAAAATTTGGGTGCTCGGCTTCCCACAAGCGAATTCAACGGGGGAAGCCAGATTGGCTTTACAGCCGAAGGACAAAAAGGTCGTAAAATCAGGCATTATTCACTTAATGTCGCTTTGCAACAGAAGTTCCAGCACCCAAATGTGGTCGTAAGTCAAGGACTACCTACACGGGGTTTCACCAGATTTAAAGCCAGCGTCTTCCTCCCTCACAGCTCTTCAGGGCTTTCCAAAATGCAATTTATGAGATGGGGCCTCTCTTCCCAAAAGCCCAGTTTCAATTGATTTGTTTTCTTCTGTGGTTTTTTTTTTAATAACTCCCTGCAATGAAGGCAATCTCCAATATTTTTTCCATAGGATTTCTGCCTGGCCATCAGAGGCTGATCCTATCCATCAGGAGGGTGAATCGACCACCTGCTCCTTCAAAACATAAATTTAGCTGCGTTTTGGTTCTCTAAATTTGGCTTACGGTGCTTCCCTGCTGGACACGCCTCCCTTCTCCAAAGAGACATTGCAAATCATTCAACCCAGCCAAACGGGCTTTTTTAGGAATCACCACGATTTTAAAGGGAACACAGAGACCCCCATGGAATTCTACCTAATTTTATCTATTCTCCCAGAAACCTCAGGCTCTTCAACGGGGATTTGCAGGGGTTAAAATTTGAAAGGGGACATTTCTGATGAATGTGCAAATAGGAAAGAAGGAAAAATTTGTGTCAAAAGGGTGGAGGAGCCAACGGTCACTTTATGAGGACAGAGAGAGATACAATATTCTCATTGGGGTGAGTCCGAAACTTACATATCCAAGTCCCCAAATCTTCTCCAATTTGACCTACAACCTGCCTTCCCCCCCTCCGCCAAAACAAGTCCAACATCCCCCTTAACCAATTTATTTATTTGATCTCAAAAGTCTTCTAGTCTGCATTCTGGCGCAAAATTCGTAATTCATCAAAAAGAGAAAATAAACTGGGTTTTCAATTTAACCCAGTTTCTCAACCTTGGCCACTTTTAAGATGAGTGGACTTCAACTCCCAGAATTCCCCAGCCCATGAGTGGCCAAGATTGAGAAAAAAGAGTTGAACCACACATCCAAATGGACCGTCCGCTCTGGTTAAAAGCAACATGAGCCCTGAAGATGGCTTAAGGCAAGGGTCCACCTAACAGTTGACCCTTTTCCTTGTTAAGAAGGGATTGGGGAAGCCATGAGACCCGGGAGCAACCATCACACAAAGCTGTTACATCTACTTGGGCTTTGCAACGCCATGGATGGTGCTCCTTCTCCTCTTCCCAGCTTGAGAAAAGGGCCAGCTCATTCCAGCTGCTTTGGAGGCCAGAAGACCAACCAGCCAAGTAGGAAGCCACCGGGTCTTCTCCAAGAGCCCAGGCTCCCCTCTGACCCGACACGCGCAGAAAAGGGGAGGGGGAAATCAAACACAAAGACAGAAACGCAAACTCAATGAACAAACAAAACTTTTGTGCTATTGGTACCTTCTGAAGACATGCGTTTAGGCAGAGTAGAGACGGGAGCTGGAGAGCCATGGTCAGAGGGGTGAGACGGGGGCCTGGAGGACCGCGAGGGGGGCCTGGAGGGCGGCCTTGTAGGGGTGGCTGCCCGTGGTGGAAGAGAGGTGGGAGCTGACTGGTAGCGAGGTGGGCGAGAGGAAGGAGATGGGCAAGGCGATGGCCAGGGAACACCTGACAGAACAAATGATATGAAGAAGGAAAGCATAAAAACTAAAGCAAAATAAAAATCATGGGGGGAGGGGGGGCAAAAACAGGGTGGGGGTGAGGGGGAAAGTAAAGATGACCAAAATGATTTCTCATCATATCGTTTTGAGCCCCCTGGGGATTTCTGCACGCTCACACTAAGCTTGGGAGAAGGTCATTTGGATCGTATCTCAGAATATCTCGTCTCCTAGAAAGTCACCCTCAACCACGGGGACTTCCACCAAGGGCTTAAATCCAACTTATGGAAGACACCATGAAGTCTAGATCAGCCGTCCTCCGGAGTCCACTTCCTCATCTGAAGTTCTGGAGATGATCCCTCCAGAGGCTTTGGTCGCAGGACTTGGGTTGAACGGTGGAGGTAGAAGCAAGCCATTCTCTAAATAGATAGCGGCCCCTGACTGCTGGATCTAGGCCTTCCATGGGTAGAGACAAGGCAGAAGAACAGAAGTTCCCCAATCATGGTGTTGGGCATCTGGTGTGGACTGTCATGGTACTCTTCCAATAATGCAACCAATCTGCCCCCAACTCTGGGCACACTCCCGCTTGCCCTAGAAGTTCTCTTGAAGGCATGACCATCAAACCCAGCTTCCTCCTGAAATATGCCAGATCTCCATCACCCCCAAAGTCCCAAAGGCTACTGGTGTGGCCCAGGTTGTGTGAATGGTTACATCAATGCTTCGTTCAGTCCGAAGTAGGCCTGGCAGTCCTCAGCCTGGCAGGCTGAAATTATTTGATGCTTCACAAATGCAAGAGAACTCCGGGGTGGGTGAAGAGTGTTGGCCACTGGTAGAGAAGTTACCTTCTCCTCCACTTACCTGCAGCATTGCCCAGCCTACCTCTTCCCTACCCTCAGTTTGAGAGCATTCTCAGCTTCCAGAAAATCCTATATTTTGCAACAGGCCTCCAGACCTCGTCCCCACCCCTAGGACGTTAGCTCAAGGGACTGTGCCTTAATATTTCTTATAAGTGGACAGAAGGCCCAATCAGACCTGAGCATTTGCGGTGGGAAGACCTGGAATGGTCAAGCTACAGAGAAGAACTTGAAAATGGGTGGACTTCAAGTCCCAGAATTTCCCGGCCAGCATAGCTGGTTGGGGAATTCTGGGACTTGAAGTTCGCCCATCTGAAGTGGTCCAAGATTGAGACACACTGCTCTACCATTCAGTCTCTGTCCCATGGGTGCAGGTTCACCCCAATAACTTTAGGCCCCATTTCAGCTCAGGGGTTCAGCTACCCTTACAGGGACGCAACGCTGGCAGTCTTCCCAAAGGCCGGCCTGGAGGTCAAGGGGAATACTTGCCTCCATTCACGATTCTCTGGTCGGTGCCTGAATTGAGGCTGTAGTCGGACGAGTGAGAGCCGGGTCTGGACATGGGAGGGCCCGATCCAGACGGTCCGGCCCTTGGTGAGTTCTGCCTTCCGGCCCCCCAAGGAAGGACATCTCGATTCCGCTGGCTGGGTGGGATGTACTTGTTCTCCCTGGGAAGGGGGGAGGAAGGAACAGAGGTGCCATTTAAGGTAGAGGACAGGTAAATGGACAGATGGAAGGAAGGAAGGAGAGAACGCAAGGAAGAAGGAAGGAAGGAAGGAAGGAAGGAAGAAGGGAGAGGATGGAAGAAGGAAGAGAAAGGAAAGAAAGAATAAGGGAGAGAAAGGAAGGAAGGAAGAAGGGAGAGGACACAAGAAAGGGAGGAAGGCAGGAAGGGTCCTTGGTTCCCCACCATCTCCCTTCCCCCATCCCCATACCTGGGGGCTGCCAGGGTTCCCTCTCGCTCGGCAGCATTTCGCTGAACCGCGGTGTATTTTTCTTCCTCGGACCGGTCATCGTTCTCCAAAGCCGCTCGAGCCTTGTACTGGGCACTGGATTCAATTTCTTCTGCTAATTGGGTCGCTCTCGCTTCCCGTTTTAAATAATCTTCTGAATTATCTCTTTCCAGGGGTACCCTAAAACCAAGGGGAGAGATAAGGGGATCCATCCGTGACCCAGAGTGTGTCCAAGAAAATATATATATATATATATATATATATATATATATATATATATATATATATATATATATATTTTCCATGGATTACACACATTAGGATAAAATTCTGAGGAATCTGTTGATGATAAGATACACAGAACAAGAAAAAAACAATGGTTTGTTTAGGCCAGCGTTTCTCAACTTTACGCCACTTTAAGAGGAGTGGGCTTCAACTTCCGGAATTCCCCAGGGACTTCTGGGAGTTGAAGTCCGCCCCTCTGAAAATGGCTGGTCTAGGCCAAAATCTTGATGCAGCCCCGTAAAAACCATGCAACCGATAGCAACGTACGTATAGGAAGCCAAACTGCTGTCATAAGTCGACACCACCCCGTAGTTTTCTTCGTTGTAGCGAAACATGTCGTTGGGATCCCATCCATTGGACTAGAAGGCGAAAAGAAAAAGAATTCCGAGTGTTAAAATGGCACAAGGGTACAAAAATAATCTTTCCCGCCTTTCAAATCCCTCTCTGCATCTTCCCAAATCTTGCAAAGGGGTTTTTATCCAGAGTTGCGGCTGCAGAGCCAAGCGTGGGTAGACCCAGATCAACGTTCATCCCTTGAACACGTCTGTCCTTCTGACTTGGATTAAATTAAATTGTTTGGGTTTTTTCCCCTTCCTGGTGGCCCAAAGGAATTCTTGTGGTTTACAAGCTGAAAAGGTTTTGTGGGCCTCGGGCTGCAGAAACGCCTGGCGGGTGTAATTTGGGGGGGGGGGGATGCTAACTGGAAAATCCCTTTCATTCAGCTTTACAGGAGGGTGGGGAGCTGTCCTTCTCTTTTTGAAACGGGGGGGGGGGGGGAATGTTTTTACCCTTGGAAACGTGCAGTTCAATCTACACCGTTGCACAAACTATCCAGCTCTTTGTTAGTGGACTCCTTGCCTCAATTTCCTTATAAAATACTACACAGAATGTAACGATGGAAACTTCTCTGAAGCAGAGACCCCCTTCAGCAACAGAGGAAGGGTTCAGCTTAACCCCCCCCTTCCCACACACACACACGGACCCCACTGGTGCCATGGGGTAGGGGGAGTCCCTACCCAGAAGAGTAAATATTCTGGATCTAAAGTCGAACGGAATAAACCCAAAATCTCAAGTTTAGAGCCAGGAGAAGGGAAATTTTGAATCAAAGCTCCCGGATGAATTCATTGGGGACTTTGGCTCTACCGTTAAGATGAATTTCCCCAAACTTCTGAAGTTAACCAAGTGATCAACTCACTAAAGAGAAGTTCTTTGACAGCTGGAGGGATTTAAAAAGCCCCTTTTCCAAACAGACTCCATCATCTCCACAAACTCTGTGCATTTTGTATTTTTATAATTTTGTAGTCTTCTGTTTATACAGTTTTATGTATTAATATAGAAAGCTGCCCAAAGTCACCCTGTAGTAAGATCAGTGACCAATAATTTTGATTGATTGATAGGAATAGATAAATAGATAAGAGATAGACAGATATGATATAGAGATAGATAGATGTACAGAGACTGACAGATAAATAGCTAGATATAGATGATTAAATAGCTAGATAAGATAGACAGACAGATAGAGATGATATATAGATAGATGTAGAGACTGACTAATAGATATAAATAGATAAGAGATACAGATAGATAGATTAGATAGATAAATAGATAAGATAGATAAGATAGATAGATAGATAAATAGATAAATAAATAAATAACTAGATAAGATAAATAGATAGATAAATAGATAAGATAGAGATAGACAGACAGACAGATAAGATAGATAATGAGGGATAGAAGGGTGGACATCGAACCCCTCAGAGACCCCAGACCCCCTCTGGAGCTCAAGCCAAGAGATGCTTACAACATCCGTTTCTAAAGCTTCAAGGTCTTCTGCGGTGGCACCTTCTCCTCCGTCCCAAGGCTCCAGATCCTTCTCCTTGTGCTCACCATTCACTTTAGCACTGATGGCAGAATCCGTAAAAGCATCTGTGATGGAAGGAAACAGCATCAGAAAACATCATCTCCTGGGGCGCATTCGACCTTTCGGCAAGTTACGGCTAAAGGGAACCTGTGTGAATCCTACCTAGGCTGAGTCAGAATCGAGCCCCCTTAAAATTTAGGAGAATTTAAGGAACAACAACCTAGAACAGAGGTTAGCACTGATGACGTGACGTCATTGGGTCATGAAACGTCTGCAAGAAGGCAACCAAGCTCCGAGAGCCACAAGGATCCCAGAGTCCTCTCTTCCCCTCCACAAACGCCTCTCTCTCCTAGCACTGATGATGTTACCTAGCTGGCCAAGGAGACGTCTGCAAGAAAACAACCTAGTTCAGAGAGCACCAAGGACCCCCACAACCTAAAACAGAATTCTAGCCGACCGATCCATAACCAGGACCCCTCAGGACCTCCAGAATTTAGGGGCATAGGTAGCAACCTATGATAAACAAGATCTAGAATCGATCGTCTGAGCTATGGTCACTGCCATCCCTGCATAACCTCAGAAACCTTTTCAGATTCTTTCTTCTTTTTCCAGAAAGAAGGAATCTAGAGTCAAGGATGACTATTCCTGACCCCACAGCAGAATCCTCATCTCCGTTTCCCAACTGAAGTTCTGAGCTTCGATGAAACAGCCACCGGTGTCCTACTATCTCGGAATTCGATTGGTCCTCAATCAATCATGAAAAATCAGGTGGTGTCAGGAGCCCATGCATTTGACCAAGCAACCCTGTGGTATATCTTCTTGCATGAGAGCAATTCCTGACAGAGCTGGCATGCAACTACCTCTCCGCCCCCTCAAAGATACCGGATCCTCAGGAATCCTTTTGTTATTCAAAGGAACTTCCTGTTCAACCAGTCCAAGGAGAGTCTCTGAGGTTACTTGGTAGACAATCCGGCTCAACCAACTTCACCCCTCCCTAGGAAGAGACACCCAACTACTGTATTTGGGCACCAAGCGGGGAAACTAATTTGTTTATACAAGATAGGTCAGGCTCATTGGGCCGGAAAAGATCTCCAGATGTTCTGCAGCACCTCGACAAGACTTTCCAACCTGCAACCCTTAAAAGGGGAGAAAGTGACTTCCAATAAAGGTGAATATTTGTAACTCAGGGCTGAAACAAGCAAGCTCAAGAGAGCACCAAAGACCCCTCAAAGTGACGTCTTCTCCTAGACATTATTGCTGAAATGGCCAAAGCAAGGAGGAAGCAAGAGAAGAACTCACGGCCTGTACTTAATTCTTGCAAACACAGCTTTCAATCAATCAGAATAGGGCTGGATTGGGCCTTGGAGGACTTCTAATCCAACCCCCCGCTCAAGCAAGAGACCCTACACAATTTGAGACAAGGGGCTGTCCAGTGTTTTCTGAAAAACCTCCAGTGACGGAGCACCCACAATTTTTCTGGTGGCAAGCCGTTTCACTGGTTAGTTGTCCTCACTGTTTAGGAAGTTTCTCCTTAATTCCAGGTTGCTTCTTTCTTTGATTCGTTTCCATCCGTTGTTTCTTGTCCTGCCCTCTGGTGCTTTGCAAAATAGGTTGACCCCCTCCTCTTTCTGGCAGCCCCTCAAATACTGGAAGACTGCTATCATGTCACCCTTGGTCCTTCTTTTCTCTTAGAGTGGCCACACCCTAAGTAGATGACATTGGCCTCTGACTCTCTTTTATGAGATAAAGGTATTCTGGACAACTGAAACCAACAGAGCGATAGCTGCTTATTTTAAAAGTGGATCCAATTTTAGAAAATATTCAAACACGTGCTTTTTTTTTTTTTTAAACACACCCTCATTCCGTACCTCTCTGGGCGTAACTGGAGTCCATGTCCTTAAAGTGCACCATAACAAAATCTGAAGACTTGAACAGGATGCTCTCTATGATGTCTTCCTGTTTGGGGCCCAGACTGGATTCCGCCGTTTTCTGATGAGCAGCGTCGAGCACTAAATCACACTGAAAGACACGGCCGACGGGATCAGGATTAGGCCAGTGGTGAAATCCAATTTTTTTAAACTACCGGTTCTGTGGGTGTGGCTTGGTGGGCATGGCTTGGACGTGGCAGGGGAAGGATACTGCAAAATCCCCATTCCCTCCCCACTCCTGGGGGAAGGATACTGCAAAATCCCCATTCCCCCCCCACTCCTGGGGGAAGGATACTGCAAAATCCCCATTCCTTCCCCACTCTGGGGCCAGTCAGAGGTGGCATTTGCCGTTTCTTCGAACTACTCAAAATTTCTGCTACCGGTTCTGCAGAACCTGCTGGATTTCACCCCCGGATTAGGCCCATTTTCCTGGCCGGTAGCTTCATGGAGCAAAACCATCACAAGCAACATTTTGTCCCCATCCGAGAGTGAAATGTCCACAGACATGATTGATCCTCAATGGTCAAGAACTGGACATATCAATGGGCATGAAGAGTGGTTGCAGCTGGACATTTGAGGTCCAGTTCAGGATTAAGGTATCCTCTGCCCCTCTCTTCCTCCCCCCCCCCCCTTAGCCACTAGATTAGGGGTCTATGACCTTGGTAACTTTCAGACTTGTGGATTTCAACTCCCAGAATTCCCCAGCCAGCTAAGCTGGCTGGGGAATTCTGGGAATTGAAGTCCACACCTCTTCAAAGTGCCCAAGGTTGAGAAATGCTATTCTAGAGCAATGAAATTATAGAGAAGTTTAAGGTCCAACCATTGATCTTAATTTTGTGATTTCTACTTTCTCCAAGAATGAAGAGGGCAAAACATAGCCTCCAAATTTCTCGTGCTTCCTGCCACAACATTACAACAGGTGTCTGGCTGAGAGAGAAGGACTACGTGAAAATGATGAGTTTCTGTGGTTGAGGAAAATCCCAATCCTGGGTCTTTCCAGTTCTAGCCCAACCTTACCTAACCCTGAGACCCACCAGGCACCATAATCCCCAGCCAGAAGATTTAGATCAGTTTGATTGGGTTGTGCCAAGGAGGAAAACGCATTTACCTTAGAGCTGTAAGTTTTAAAAACTCCTTCATATATACTTCCATTTTTCACCTGTACTTCACATTTTGATCCCTGGGTTTAAAAAAAAAAAAAGGAGGAGAAAGAGAAGGATTACGACAAGGAAAGTCCGTTCGAAAATTGGGATTAAAAGCTACCCATGTGGGTAAAATGGGCAGCTAATAAATTTTACAAATAAATAAAAATTACATAAATGTATAGGCAGGGTCTAAACTCTAGACCTTCTGTCCTTCTGTAATTTTTTTTCATGCTCCCCTAAAAAGCTCGGTTCTAAGACGCAGCCTCCACCCAACGCCCTGTGCAATACAAAACGATGCCCCCAACATTAACAGAATCTGCCCATCCTTTGGGTTTATTAATTTATTATCCAATGAGGCCAAAAAAATAAAAATAAAAAAGCAAAGCAAAATCCAGAGAATGGAAATCCAAGGGCAAAACAAGAATCAAAACAGGGAGGGAGAAAAAAACCCCAAGAGAATATAGGACATACAATAAAATCAAGGTTTCAAAAACGGGCTGAAGGCGAGCTGGATTCTAGCCCCTTCCATTACCGGACCCAACGTTACTCCCAAGTCCTACAACGCGCTAATCTGTTCAACGACGCTTCAAAAAAAGGATACAGGTAGCCCTCAACTTACGACCACAATTGACCCCGAACTTTCTCTGCTAAGTGAGACAGTTGTTAAGTGGATTTTTCCGCATTTTACGACCTTTCTTGCCACGGTCGTTAAGCAAATCTGGCTTCCCCATGGACTTTGCTGGTCAGAAGGTCGCAAAATGTGACCCTGAGACATTGCAACTGTCGTAAGTGCATGCCAGTTGCCAAGCATTCTGAATTTTGATCATGTAACTCTGAGGATGCTGCAATTGTCGTAAGGCTGAAAAACAGCCTTACGTTCTTTTTTCAGTGACTTCATAACTTTGAACGGTTACTAAGTGAACTGTTGTAAGTCGAGGGCTACTTGTACTCGGCCTTACTTCTTTTCCACCACACTTCACTTCACTCCAACAAAGACACAAAACAGAAAGCAGGGGTTTGCTACTCTTCCTTTTTCTTCTTTGCAACAGCAAACCAATGAAAAAATAAATGACTAAATGACTTGAGAAATGGGAGAAATTATGGACTAAAAACTATAAACTGACAATGTCTGTAGCCCACAAGGAAAATATGTATAAAATGTTTTATAGGTGGCACCTTCCACCGGGCGAGACTGGCCAAAATGTTCCCCAATACCCCATCTACCTGCTGGAAATGTAAACAAAATCAGGGAACATACTACCACATGTGGTGGACGTGCCCCAAAGTAAAACAACATTGAAGTAAAATTAGAATATATTTAGAAGAGATAACCAGACAGCGTATAGAGATGAAGCCAGAAATATTTGTGTTAGGAATACTTCCAGGAACATTTGACAAAAAATTACAACATTTAATTATACATATTACAACAGCGGCAAGAATAATACATGCACAAAATTGGAAAAATAATAATACACCAACGGAAGAAAATTTGATTAGAAAAGTTTTGGAGTGCTCAGAGATGGACAAACTCACAAAAGAAATACAAGAAAAGGAGGAAACAGAATACTACAGGGTATGGGAGAAATGGTATGAATGGTTAGAGGAGAGGTATAAAGGGCAAGGAAAGCGTTAATGAGGAAGATATAGGAGTTGAAATGTAGTAACAAACAAGTGGAAATGGAACAGACACAGAATGTATGATTGAAATTGACTACATTGTTATTTTTATGTATATAAATCAATATTAGAATCATATGTATAAATGGTAAATCGAAGTACAGGATATGTAAGAAATGTTTACTGATGTCAAAATGTTGAAAGGAAGAAAATTGTAAAAAAAAAATTTGTTTAAAAAAAACCCTGTTTAATAAAAATTATTTTTAAAAAAGAAAAAAATAAATGACTTTTTCCTCCGTAGGATATCGGAAGCAACACTGAATTTTGCATCAAAAAAGCAAACTCAAAAAAACTCCGTAAGCCTCTAAGTAAAGAAGCATCGGATGTGAGCAAACTTAAAGAGAAAGATTACCCTTCCCAAGACACACAAAAACCTAATAATTGCTAGATTACTGAATTTAGAAATTTCCATTTCCAATGAAAAGCGAAGCATCGCCAAAGAAAGAGGCAGCCATAACTTACGACAACAGATGTGAGTATGTGAACCATTCGCATGTTTGCGTATATGCCTTGAAAGGGAATCTGAAAGAAGAGAAAAGAGTGTGGTATACACATCGGAGCACAATTGCACACACCACACAAATACACAGGATTGGTAGCAAGCTCTAAGTTGGGAGTGGCTGACGGGACACCAGGAGAAAAGCTTTAAGGATGGGAAAACGTGGACCATCTAAACACATCGAGAGAAACTCCAGGTCTGCCTATCGGATGCCCTACCGCTCTAAGGTAGCCACAACTCAGGTTGGGAATGTCCAACCTTTAAGACCTTTGGACGTCAACTCCCAGAATTCCACAGGTCTTAATGTTGCCCAGTTGGACAACCCTAGCCTAAAAGCCATCCATGGGGATTCAGAACTTTGAGAAGAAGGCCTTCAGGACGTTCTAAAGGTCTTAACGCTTCTTGAGCTTGGACACCTCTGCCGTCAGTCCAGGTGCACCACAGGAACTCAAGAATCCAACCACCTGCCTCTGCCTACCCTCAGGCTTCCTAGAACCTCACCACCACGTCAACATGTCTACAGCCTTCTCAGGAGATGGGGAGGAACGTAGGGATGTAGAGGTTTTACTACGCAACGGAACCTCGTACGGACGTACATTCCAAGCGTCTGATCCTCGTTCACCCAGGCTGGACAAAGAGGAAATGTCCCCCATGGAGCTGCTTCTGGTGGGCTTGCACAGCCGTCCTTGTCGTGTGGTCAGAGGTTCTAAACTGGGACCGTCTTCCATTGTTTTGTTTTTCCCCCCTCCCTTTCGGACGTTACTCTCGTGTGCCAGAGAGGAAGAAGAACGGAAACTCCATCCTATCGTTCGCTCCTTTTGAGCAGCTGGGTGTCTCCTCTGACTGGATGTGATCCAGGCTGCTCTGCTAAAGGGGGAGGGATGGGGGGGGTGGGTGTCTACCCCTGCTTTACACTGAAGTAGCCTGGGGTTTGTGACATCACCGATTAATGTGCTGGGGAAACTATTCAGTGAAGGGGCAGCCTGGCTAAAATGTGACTTTTGGGTTGCTGGGTCTTAACCACTCCTCCAAATCTGCAATGAGGTTGGCATGGGTCCCTTTGGGTGACCCCAGGAGAGTAGGAAGGGGTGCATGATAGAGGATTAAAGATATTCCTCCATTAAGGGTGGTGGTAGAGAGTTTCTAAACCCAACGGCTTCCTGGGCACAAAGGCCAAGCCAATGTAGGGTCCCTGATAGATTTTATGAGGTATCTAACTACATACAGAGGGCCCTAACTACATGAGATGAGGGGCCTCGCCTGCCCAACGGAGAGAAACGTGTCTTTCTTCAACATGTGTTCCTCAGGGTATCCACCTACAGTCTTGGACTTGCCAACAAGCTTAATTGCAGATTTTTAAGAACAGAAAATGCCGAAGCCAAGGGGTGTCCAACCTGAGGCTTTGTGGGCTTCAACTCCCAGAATTCCTGGCTGGGGAGAATTCCATGGTGGCTGGGGAATTCTGGGAGTTGAAGTCCACAGGTCTTAAGAGTTGTCCAGGTTGGACACCCTGGTCTAAACCATTCATAGGGACTCAGAAGATTGAGAAAACTCCACAGGTGTTAAGTATATATAACTTCTTAAAAACAGATGTTGTGGCAAAAGAACATCAAAAACCTATAGCTGGCAAATAATATCAATAATAATAATAATCCCAGATCTCCGGACTTTTCGTCGGGCCCTAAAAACTCATTTCTTCCAGTTAGCTGGGCTGGCCTGACCCCATGTTACTGATTTTAAATTTTTGATATTGATTTTAATCTGATTTTAAATTATGGGCCATATCTATTTAAATTATTTTAAAAATTGTCTTAATTTTTGTACATAAATGTTTATAGTTGGCTGTGCACCGCCCTGAGTCTGGAAGGAGAAGGGCGGTATAGAAATCTAACCAAATAAATAGAATAAATAAATAAAATAATAATAATAATAATAACAACAACAATAACAATAATAAGACTCGAGCTGCTGAGCTATTAACCAGCCTCAAAGGCTGTGAATCTCACTAAAGATTAACCAATAATAATAATAATAATAATAATAATAATAATAATAAATATTTTTTACTAGATAATTATCTCTGGGAATATTTCCATGTGGCAATTTGAAGGCGCAGCATAGACCCTTACACACCCATGGGTATTGTGACATTAACTGGGTTGAGGTATTTACTGTATCAGGGAGTTTTCATTGCTCTAAACAATCGAACACACAGAGTTTTGACTTCTGTAAAGAATGAATCAACCTACAAGCGTCAAAGAAGCGGAAAAATGAAACGAGGTACTTACTGGTGGTTGGGGGGGCCCTTTGCCACTGCTGCGCCCTCTGAAATAATAAAAAACAAACAAACAGATGAGATCGGAGCAAATTGAAGAGTTATTATCATTGCCAAAACTGGAAGTTCACCCCAGGAATGAAAAAACTCTAAGAAATGTCAAAATCCAGAACTTAGGGAGGCAGGTCAGTTAACAGGAATAGGTTCTTACAATGCAGATTCAGCGCGGATTAAGCCAAAATCTCTGCCTAGGTAGCTTGCTTGCAATTGTGCCCATTTTCTGACAGCATCCCTTAAAAAGCAGCAGGTGAAACGAAGTTACCGGTAATGTGCCTCCGAGTTGATCTCTAGTGCAACCAACCAACCCACAAGGAGGGAGAAGCCATAAACGACAATCCAAGGGTATTTGAGCCACCAAACGAAAGGCCTTTCTCAAGAGCCGCACGGGCTCCCGTTTCCAACCCAATTAAACCAAGGTTCCCTCGCTGGAGTTTGAGAAACCCAAGCCTGCCACCATCCAGCTCGTGATGGCCGCGGAGGAGCCGATGGGGCTGCCGATCAGGTTGTGCACGCAGCACAACAAGCCTCCTGAGCGGCCTTTGGCCAGCTCAAAGCATGAACATAAATCCTTGCAGGGTTTTCCTTGCAGCAGGAGGCGGCTGGATGCTTTGCAACCCAGCTGGGCTCTGCAGAGAAGCCACCCGCCTTCTTCCAACACCGCTCCGGTGCCCCTGCGGTTCTCGATGCACCAGGAACAAGCCACCGTGACACTCCCATTTTGCCGGACAACAATGCTCGGTATTCATCACCACCGGCCAGGTTTCCTAGGAATGCTGGGAAGTGTAGTCCAGGAAGCCCAGGAATGTGGCACCCACAACGTGCTCTTCCAACTCCCTTCGGTGGGAATATGCAACAGGAGCTAAAACCTTCAGCTGTTTTCCTATCGCGATTTGGTTTTTCTCTCCCAATCTATGGATTTGAGCCCCGAGAACAGACATTTCGCAGTTATTTTTCCCAAGTAATTAAGCGCTTATGCTTATGTCTCCCTGTATAAAAGTCTCTCACAATTTGACAACCAGCATAATACTTCAAAGCTTGTTAATTAACTCAAGGCATTTGTTTTTGGTTCAGAGCTTCCCTGCTCCCTTAAGGACCCCCTCTGCTCTCCAAGCTCAAAAGCTCCCGTTTCCTGCCTAGAAAGCTCCCCAATTTTCCATTAAAATCCCTCTATGTCCATCTCCCCCCACCCCCAATTTATGCTTATCAAAAAACAACAACTACTGAGCTTTGGTTAGGAGCATCAATAAGAATTGCTAAGCAAATGTTAGTACCCACAGAAGACAAACTACTCGGTGTAACTTCCTCCATCCCTACCCCCAACCAGGTTCTCCTCTTGCATTACAATCAGGAGCAAAACACTCAAATTTCAGTCATGTGACTCAGAGCCCTTGTTGAGCCTTGGAAGGGGTGGGGGCATGGTGGTGCTTTCCCGTAACCCAAATAGGCCAGAAAAAAGGAGGTCCCAACCAAAGGAGGATTCTTGAAGTCTCAACTTATCTCTCTAAGGCAGGGGTCTCCAACCTTGGCAACTTTAAGACTTGTGGACTTCAATTCCCAGAATTCTGGGAATTGAAGTCCACAAGTCTTAAAGTTGCCAAGGTTGGAGACCCCTGCTCCAAGGGATGGCAGGTCAGCCCAGATGCTGGTGGCAGCTTCCAAGAAGGACCCAATCAGGTCCTGGGAGCTTCAACACCTGGTTGGCTCTTCATGGAAGAGTTGCTCCCACCCCAGGATTTTCAAGGGGGCTTTCTCAGCCAGTTTGAAGATCCTCCAGTTTGTGTTGGGCAAAAGCAAATCAGGGCTTGGAAAATAGGAATCGCCAGCTGGGATCCACACATCTCCTCACCCCAAAGAGATCAGCGATGTCTCCTATCAGGAAAGTCCCTTCTTG
Source organism: Ptyas mucosa (assembly GCA_012654045.1). NCBI lineage: Eukaryota > Metazoa > Chordata > Lepidosauria > Squamata > Colubridae > Ptyas > Ptyas mucosa. The sequence continues at coordinate 1,279,629 of WNWU01000081.1, forward strand.
AAGAGAGAGCTCTCCAAGTGGAATCCAGAAGACATAATATTTAGCCAATGCACAACAAGGACTTGGATGGGCTCCCCGTAAAATGGCTGTCAAAGGCAACCTTCCAAAGCGAAAGGCGTCTTTGTGCTTACAGCCACAGCTCCACAAGTCCTTTCTTCTTCCCTCGGAGCAATTCACAAGCCGGAGGGAAAAAAACCAGGCAGGTCCCTAGACCAGCTGCCAAACTGGGGCAGACGCTAAGTGAAGATGCCAGCCTGCTTTGGCAACTGCAGATGCTTCGTGGCCAACAGAGAAGCTGTAGCAGCCACATGAGCCACGGTGGCACAGTGGTTAAGAGTGCGGTCCTCCAGGCTACTTCTGCTGACTGCCGGCTGCCTACAATTTGGCAGTTCGAATCTCACCAGGCTCAAGGTTGACTCAGCCTTCCGTCCTTCCGAGGTCGGTAAAAAGGGGGACCCAGATTTTTGGGGTTTGCAAGAGGCTGAGTCTGTAAACCGCTTAGAGAGGGCTGGAAAGCACTGTCTAAGTGCTACTGCTATGGGGTCCTTAGAGAGAGGACCCCCAACTCGGTGGTGGTGTTCCCAACTACCTGTAACCAAAGCACCAGAGGAGGCAGCACCCACAAGCCTTCCTTGCGGCCACAACAGCGATATTAGCTCATTGAGAAGTCAACCAGTTGGGCTGCTAACTTCTCAGCACTCTTGACCCAACTCAGAAAGTCATCCAAGAGAAGTCACAGGTGAGTTGATTCCTTCTCTCTCTCTCTCTCTCTCTGTAGAATAGATCTACATATCTATTCATCCATCTATATTATCTATCTATCTATCTATCTATCTATCTATCTATCTATCTATCTATCTATCTAATTTATCTAATTTATCTAAACTATCAACGACCAACCAACCCTCTTAAATCTATCAATGGTTTTGCTTCAAAACTTCTGTCCTCAGGATTAAGTTATAAGTCACTTCTGACCCATTTGGCTTGTGCAATGGTGGGTTGCTACCAGTTCGCACCGGATCGGGCAAACCGGTAGCGGCAGGAGGCTCCGCCCACCCACCCACCCACCCTGGATGCTTCTGCGCATGGGCAGAAGCGTCGCGCAAGCACCCACAAGCGAACCGGTAGCAACAGGATTTGAAACCCTTCCCTGGGCTTCTGGAAAAAATTGGTGAATATGGATCCCTTCATCAATTACCTTTCATCGCTGGTACAGTCCTCGACTTACAACCACAATTAAGGCCAAAATTTCTGTTGCAAAGTGAGACATTTGTTCAGGGGGCTTTGCCCCGTTTTACGACCTTTCTTGCCACAGATGTGAAGTGAACCACTGCAGTTGGTAAGTTAGTAACACAGTTGTTAAGTGAGCCAGGCTTCCCCGTGGATTGTCGGAAGGTCGCAAAAAGGGGATCGCGTGACCCATCCCGGGACCCTACAACCATCATAAATATGAAGCGGTTGCCAAGGGTCTGAATTTTGATCAGGCAACCGTGGGGAGGTTGCAAAGGTCGTAAGTGTGGAAAAACGGTCCTAAAACACTTTTTTCAGTGCCGTTGTAACTTTGAATGGTCACTAAATGAACCGTCGCAAACCAAGGACCACCTGTGGGCGTCTCTTGGGCTGTAAAAGATTCCCCTCCGCATTTCCCCAAGGATTTGAACCCGAAGCCAAACCAGGGCTGCCTGTGGGTGAAGAATACGGAGGGCTACATCAGGTATCCTGCCTGCAGGCCTGAGCAAGAAACATTGCAAAGCGGTTTCTGTGTAAACAAAAGCTGGGAATTTGCACCCTGAAGTTTCTAGCAGGGGTGGGAAAGGCAGGCCAAAGACATCGTAAAACGGGAGTTTTGTGGGTCTGGGATCCCGGTAGCACCTTTGCCGGTGAAATGTTATTAAAAGCCGTGACCTTTTTATGAGCCGCAAGCTCACTTAAGCTCCTGCCTTTTAATAAAATGGGTCTGCTGGATAAGACGCTATCAAACCTCTTTGGAGAGCCCTGTAAATATTTACAGAATTCCTTTCAAATGAAGCCGGGCCGATTTTTCTCTTTTAAGTTCTCGATGGACAACGGAAGTGTTGATTTAATCCAAAATTCAGCTTCCGTACGTGTTTTCCTGTTTGGTCCCAGCTTCGCTATGCAAAAAAATTAAATGTATCCTTTGAACGGAGATTATTAGGCTAAGCCTTTTTGGCTGGCCCCAAGTCTCACCTAAGGTAAAGGTTCCCCTCGCACATCTGTGCTAGTCGTTCCTGACTCTAGGGGGCGGTGCTCATCTCCGTTTCAAAGCCAGAAGAGCCAGCGCTGTCCAAAGACGTCTCCATGGTCATGTGGCTGGCATGACTCAACGCCAAAGGCGCACGGAACTCTGTTACTTTCCCACCAAAGATGGTTCCTATTTTTCTACTTGCATTTTTTACCTGCTTTTGAACTGCTAGGTTGGCAGAAGCTGGGACAAGGAACGGGAGCTCACCCCGTTACGCGGCACTAGGATTCGAACCACTGAACTGCCAACCTTTCAATCGACAAACTCAGTGTCTTAGCCACTGAGCCACCGCATCCCTCAAGTCTCATCTACTGGGGCATAAATCCCCCCTTTTTTATGACTCGCAGGCCCCAAACAGTAAGGACACAGAGATTGTTCATTTAAGTCTTAGCAAGTTCACTACAGGCATTCCTCCACTTACGACCAAAACTGAGCCCAAAATTCCTATTGTTAAGCGAGACATTGGTTAAGTGAGTTTGCCTCATTTTACGACCTTTCTTGCCACAATTGCTAAGTGAATCACTGCAGGTGTTCAGTTAGTAACCCGGTTGTTAAATGAATCTGGTTTCCCCGTTGACTTGGCTTGTGAGAAGGTCGCCAACCGTCGTAAGTATGAGTCAATTGCCAGGCACCTGAATTTTGATCACACCGTCATGGGGATGGTGCAGAGGTCGTAAGTGTGAAAAATGGTCACAAGTCACTTTTTTCAGCGCTGTTGTAACTTTGACCGGTCACTGAATGAACTGTTGTAAGTCAAGGACTGCCTTAATCTTTTCTTGCAATTTATATGGTCTGAAATATTTCTCCAAAGTCGTAATTATATGGCTTTGGGGTGGTTGTTTTTTTTTTCTATCCTCGCTTTACTGAAAAAGAGTATTCTAGTAGATTAGATTAGCGGAGTTGCCCAACTTTAAGAAGTGTGGACTTCAACTCCCAGAATTCCCCAGCCAGGAATTCTGGGAGTTGAAGTCCGCGCCTCTTAAAGTTGCCACAAGGTTGAGAAGCACTGGGATTAGAGGAACAGAAGAAGAAATGCTTCTGATAATAAATCAAGGACGGTTTTTATCAAGCCCTTAGAGCCAGACAGACAGGATTGAAAACAGTTTTGACTATTTATCTCTCAGGCAAGCAAGGCTGAGCACACTGGATTGCAGTGCTCCAGAGAGGGATAAAACAAAATGCAGCTGGACAGCCTGGGATTTAAAAACTCTCAAAAGTTTTCCAAACATGACCAGATAGGCATCGGTACAGGCACGAGCTTCTATCTAACCAAAATAATGACAGCCAAAACTGAAGTTCTGTAGTTAGGCATCAATTTACATTTTAAAAGTCGACAATGCAAAAACCTGAACTGGGGAATCCATGATAAGAAGGGAAGAATTTGCTTTTCAGGCCTATTTCAACTTAGTTAGTTTTGAGGTGAGCTGCCAAGATACCGATTCAACTCTGACTTTAAGGAAACGGTCTTAGATGAAGCCAAAACGGTTGAGCCACATCTCAGGAGGCTTGGAGCCCAACCCAACGGGGGAGCAGTTGAGTATTTCCCTTGGGCAGGTCAGACACAGGACCTGGGCCCCAAGTAGGCTGATGACCAAGGAACAGCCCTTCTTCCTTAACATATGGGCACCATGTCCTCTAGCAAAGAAACTCCGGGTGGCTTTCAGCTCCGGGAGTTCCAATGTCAAACTGAGTTTGAAACTGGAAGGAAGGAAATCCGAAGAATTTGGGAACATCTCAGAGGTTGCAAAGGAGGGGAGAGAAACCAAGCTCCATTCAGAAATGCCAGGAGATCTTGTGAATTCCTGCTGTCCCTCTTCCCAACCTTGGCCGTGCCCTCTGCCCATCCACTCACCTAGCTGGCCTTTCCTCTCTCTTCCTAGGAGTCTGTAGAGATTCTCGGTCATCCAGGTCATGGATGGTGGACTGAGAACCTCTGCAGACTTTTTAGTGGTACAATTTGGGATGAAGACCCTTGGAATGGTGTGGGAGTAGGAACGGATTTCCAGAGGGAAAAATTGCACACTTCAGGAACCATTTGCACCGCTCAGGTGACCCTGAGGACACAGAGAAACCTCCAAGTGGCCTCAAGGACCCTCTAAAAGGATGCAAATGACCAGATGTCTGCAAGGAATATATAAAATCCTTCCATTCCCCACTATCCTGTTGGAGCTGAAGAAGCTTCTTGGATGAGTAGGGAAACGTCTTCAAAGAAAAACCAAGGAAGTCCAGTTTGCTCCTGAAAAAGCCCTTTTGGGGCCTCTCCGTCCTAGGGTTGACGTACACAAGGGATTTAATGGACTCCCCAGGTCACTATAAGGGTCAGGACAGAAGGAGCCCTTGGCCGGCGCTCAGCAGGCCGGTTTACAAAGGAGTTGCTCCTGCGTCCGTCTCTCTGCTAATGAGCTTACGTAAAAAAGGAAGAGGAGTCCTTGCAAACCGACCAGCAGCAGAAAACTCCCAGCACGAGAGGGGAATGTTTTGGTGCAAACCGAGCAGCGATTCCCATTCAGCGGAACAAGCTTACCTTTCTTTCCTTCAGATTTTTTACTCCGGAAGTCTAAAGCGGGTGAATTTAGTCACGTTCAAAATATGAAAACCGGCCTCAGAATAGAAAGCAGGAGAATGCTTTGCTTTTGCTGGGCTTAACAGTAGACCATCCATTCATACTACCAGAGAAAGGTACTGGAGGGTTGCATAACCCGAGAAAGGTACTGGAGGGTTGAGGGTAAGTGGTGTCAACAGCTGTCTCCCCAGAAAAGCCAACAGCCTCCCCCCCATCAATACCCCGTCAATCAAAGGCTTTGGGGAGACCCCCCCCCCACCCCCCAAGCTTGGACCCGCAACGTTTGCAACCTTTAGCAGGTAGAACTTTTTTCTCCCCAATGGAAGGCAAATCCTGAGATATTTGGGATAAGGTTGCAAGGTCCACACCAGGAGCAGAGGCTGATCTCTGGCCCCCTTGACCGACCCAGATTGGATCCGGCCACAACTTTGTTCTCTTCCTTAGAAGCCCCCCCCCCCCCCCCCAGGGAGGGAGGCAGGCAGAGACCCCCACCCCTCCCCCTCCCCGGGCCTGGCCTCCCCGGCAGCACCAGCAGCTTAGCTGAAAAGGCTGAAATTTCGGAGGTCAAAGCGAGAAGAAGAAGAAAAAAAAATCCAGTTATTTTTCTCCAGCGTTGCAAAACCACAAGAATTCCCCCATTCTCCTGCGCGGCCTTGCAAAAAGGGGGGGGGGGAGGACGATAAGAGAGGCGGCCCACCTTCCTCCCCCTCCCAAGGCCCAGGCCGGGGGGGCTGCCTCGCTCGGCCTCCCCTTCCTCCATCGCAGCCCCTCCCCCCATTTTGTGGATGCCCAGGAAGGGGGGGGGGCAGGCAGGGCCAGGCGGGCCCTATTGGGGGGGGGGGGGGGGTTGAGACCCAGCCCCTCAGCCCAGGGAGCCCCCCCGTCGCCCTCCCCTTTTGGGGGGTCCCCATTCTCTGGGGCTGAGCCCCCCCTTTCCCTCCCTCCCTCCCTCCCCTCCCCTGGCCGTCCCAGGGTCCCTGCGGCAGAGCAGGCCGCGGCGGTGCCCTCTGCCCGGGCGGGCTCTTCTCCTCCTTTCCTCCCGGCCGGCCTTGAAGGGCAGCGGAGGCCTCTCCGGCCAGGGAAGCAGCGGGACCCCCCCCCCTTCTCCCTCCGGCACCCACCTGCCCAGCGTGGGCCGCGCTCCCGGGCCCGGCCCGCTCGCCTTGCGCCCGCCCGGAGGAGCGGCGGCCGTGGAGGGCGAGGGCGAGGGCGAGGCGGCGGCGGCAGCGGCGGCGGCAGAGGCCGGGGCCGGGGCGGCGTTGGGCGAGGGCTGCGGGGGCGTCGCGGCGGGGCCCGGCGGGGGCTCCGGGGGCGGCGAGGGCTGCGGAGATGGCTTCAGCGCCATGGCGAGGAGGCCCGCGGAGGGATCCGGCCGCGGGGCGGAGCGGAGGACGAGCAGGAGGAGGAGGAGGAGGCTGCCTTGCCCGCCCGGCTCTCTCGCTCGGCTCTTCCTCCCTCCCTCCCTCCCTCCTTCCTTCCTTCCCTCGCGCGCTCGCGCCCGCCGAGCCCCGG
>WNWU01000081.1:1286066-1301921 GCA_012654045.1 Ptyas mucosa
CCCCCCCCCGACCTGCCCGGCTGCCTCTCCCTTCCAAGAGACGGGAAGGCGCCCGCGGGTCAATGGCGCGAAGGGCGGCGGGCGCCCGGTTGCAAAACGGAGCGCTGCTGCTTTGCTCTCATTTGAGGTCGGGCCCGCTCCAGTTTGACCGGTGGTGGAGAAAGGAGAGAGTGGGGACTGAGAAGGGGGGGGGAGCGTTTCTTCCTGAGGGGTCTTGCTTCAAAGGGGGAGAAAGAGAGCCCGGTTTAATTCCGGCTGGCGAAAGAAGAGCCGCCGTTCACACAACAGATCGAGCCGCAAATTCTACACGTGAAAACCCATCAGCGGCCGGGCTGGTTTCCCTTTTCAAGCGGTTCCGTTCGGGTTTCGTGTCGAGCGGGTTCAGCCCAGCCCTGTTCTGAACTCGCCCGACCTCTCGAGCTGCGGTTTTCATACTTGGGGGAGGGGGGGCTATTTGTTAATGAATTAAGACTCATTAATAAAACCGGCTTGGTGGCAGCAATAGAAGCTGAGATGCAGATTCCCCCGACTTCACAGATGGGGATCCGGAGCAAGCAACGGAAAACTGGGTTTTAGAAGGCACAAATCGTTTCTGCCGTGCCAAAAACATGTATATTTTTTCCCCCCCGGAGATCTCTTATCACTCGAATCTGCAAAGATCCCTGGGAAATGGATGTTGCAAGTCGAAAACCCAAAATATGTGAATTACGTATATAATAATGTATACAAGAAGGTTACTGTGTATTAATAGATGTTTGCTTAATTAGTTATAAGAAAGCTGAGTTTGCTTCCTGTTTAGTTGGAAGCTAGCTGCAGGAAGGGAAGAATTGCTTTAATACCCAGAGAGGTGACATCTTTGTTGTGACCAACACACACACAAAAAAAGAGCAATCTTGTGATTTTCCAGAATTCATTCCCAAACTGGCTGCTCAGCAAAATAGGGAGCAAAGGGGAGGGGGGGCTGCAAAACCACCATTGGGATGGGCTTGGTTGGACTAAGCTGAAGGTTTTGCGGGGACTGGGGCAAGCAAAGATCACCGAGTCCAGAGGCCAAACGGATTGGCATGAAACAATTTCCAATTTATCCCTTGCCGTTCAGAGATAAAACCTTCCTTTTTGCAACCCGCTTCAGCGTGAAATGAAACTTAAGCTAAAGCTTCAAGGCTCTGAGATGCTTCAGGTGAAAACGAAAGTCTCAGCTGGGCCATGAGGGAGAAAACAAAAATCAGTGATTGATCGACAGGACCAGAGGGTTGAGAGGGGGCACTGCCCATTAGTCGCCCAATGGAGCAAAGGACACAACCGATTCACCCGGCAGGGGGCACGACAGAGGGTGGGCTTAACCCACCTGCAGAGCTAAGGGCCCTCCGTCACTTAAGACCATTTGAAGACTGAAAGGGCTGTTTGGCATCCCCTTGGCGTCTTGCTTGGTCTAACCTGAGACCGGGGTTTCTCCAACCTCGGCAACTTTAAGACTTCTGGACTTCCAACTCCCAGCATTCCCCACTTTTGCTGGAATTCTGGGAGTTGAAGTCCACAAGTCTTAAAAAGTTGCCAAGGTTGGAGATCCCCGTGTTAAAAACCATGATGTATTTTGAATGGGCCCCACTGAACCCAGCAAGAGGCCTCTGCGGAGCAAGGCTTTAAAAACCTGGCATTCTCAGTCTGGTCCAAGGAGAACAGCAACCAGGGACCAAGGAAACGAGGGAGGCTGTTCTAGAGCCTTCAGCAGCAGAATGGGATTTGAGGATCCAGCAGGAGCGGCTTACGGACCGTTTCACCCTGTGCCTACGTGACAACTGGCGAAGAGCACCCGGGGTGCCCAAAGGGAAAGCTGGCCCTGCTACTTCCTCTCCACCACCACAAAGGCCTGGGCCATGGTTGGAACGGCTGCTGAATTTCAATGTGTCCTTTGTCCGATGGCCTCTTTGGCATCCATTGTTTCCTCACAAAAGTCACTTTATCAGTAGGGTTAGCAAAGAAAACAGGGCAGCAAAAATCGGCCGATCTTAAATGAGGAACTAAACTGATCCCAGCAAGCAGATCTCCCAATGATTCAGTGACGCCCACCCACCCCTACAAATGACAAGGGATCCAACAAGTTAAGGTAGCAGCTACGAGCACACAATTAAACCTGATCTCTTTTTGGACTCTTTCCTGGGGTTCATAATTAAGCTGGAAGTCTACAAGGAGAGCTTTTTCTTACCAGGAAACCTTTTCTCTCTCGTTTTGCTTAAAAAAGAAAAGTCATTTTCTTCAGAAGGGAAGACTTAGAAAGGAATCACATTAAGGAGAGACGGGTAAGTAAAGAACGGATTAGCGTCTGGGCTTCAATGCCGTATATAAACTATGGTTCCTGGCCTAGATTGTTACACAGACCCAGCCACCCTGCCAATAAACTGCAATTAAGCCAATCCTAACTTTGTGTAGTAGACAACTTGGTGACTGCTGCATTCTTACAACCAAATACGCATGTTATGCACAAATATAACAGGTTGGACTTTTATCCGATTTAATATGCTCTCGTTGATGTTACAATCCAGATTTTTTTTTTAAAAGTAGACACTGATGGGTGTTTTGAGCGCCAGTCAAGCTACATGCTACCCCTGAATAAGACCGGCTCTTCTCAGCTGAGATCCATTGGAGGATTTTTTGTTTTCATTGCTTTGCCTCAGTACGTTAATTGGGGTTTCCTAGTTACAAACAGAACCAAAAACGCCTCTAAAAACTGCCTGTGTCGTGATCAGTCTGGAGGAGCCTCTCAGCTGAAGCAACAGCAATACAAGTTCACACACACACACACATATACACACACCCTCCAATGGTCGACCAATGACAAATCTGCTAATAAAGATGTAGTTACTCTTTTCTCTGCAACCAGCTCCTGTTCATTCTGGACCCGTCCCCTCTTCCTTTCTTGTTCTCTGTCAGAATCCGTTTCCCCATGCCTGGCCGTGTGGCCACACGCTCACTTCCTCCTCGTTTCAAGGGAAATCGATGAGGAAGCAAAAAAAGAACACAGCAATGCAAAAGAAGAAGAAAAAAAAATCCCCAGGATCCTTAAAAAAAAACCAACCTCAGTAGGTGCTGTGTGGTGGAAATCATGGCTCTTATATTCTCTGAGATAGCCCTCCTGTGCAGTTTGAATTTTAAAATGCGTTTGTGTCCCGTGCTTGTATCGTAGGAAAAAACATGGCCTCAGAGGCTCAGAAATCAGGGAGTTGCATGCTAGTGTCACACACACAGAGTTCCTCCTCATTGTATAGCCTCCCCCCACCTTCCAGATGTCGGTGAAAAACTGCTGAGGCCACATTAACTCAGAATTAGGGATGTGAAGACCCTGTATGTTTGCCCAGGTTCAGGGTGCCTTGCTGCAAGCATCTTGGTTGGCTTACTATGGGCAAAACTCAGGACCCCGGCTTGTTGCTGCCAAAGAAACCAAGATTCATAAGTCAAGAATAAGCCCTGGATTTTGACTCTGGTTTATAAAAGGAAAACAAGAAGCCAGGATCTAGGCCTTTGACCTAGATGCTAAAGCAAACCATTTCCCTGTATGCAGTTGCTGGGATGAAGGCATTTAATAGACCAAGGCAAACCTCCGTACCCTCATGAAGCTGGCTTGATCCCTGCCAGGGACTGTGGCCGCTAGGCCCAGGGGCCTGGGAGGCCTTCGCTGTAGAAACTCAGCAAGATTTCTTATGGAGGCGCCACGTCACTTGGGGGCCTCCAGACTAATCAATAACTTACTACTTCTCTTACACGCTAAGGGAGCAAAACACCGCAGCCACCAAAAGTGTGACGGATGGCTCTTTGCGCTGAAGGACCAGTGTGCCATGCGAGCTACTGTGCAAACTAAGCTTGCTTTAAAACTCAGCAGCTGTTTAGCTGGTTTGGTATCTAATGCTTGCTGCTACGTCTAAGGCTGCTACGAAGAATGTCCAAAGTCTGGTCCAGTCAAAGCCAGCAGCTGAGAACCTGGGGGTTTTGCCCAAAAACAAACCAACCAACCCAACCCAACCCCCAGCCTGTGCGAGGACTTTGCTAGCTATCAGGGCCCTGCATCCTTCCTTGGGGAATGCCTGCAGGAAAGTGGGCAGAATCGACACCCCAGCGCCTAGTTCCTCCTTTTCAGAAAAGGGGGAGGAGACGTTTACTCACCTGGGTAGCTTCCCAGCAGCCTCGCTGCAGCAGAATGCCACGCCTGGAATTCTGCAATGGACATGCACCGGGACAGAGCGGAAGCTACACAATGGGAGCCAAGGCAAACGTGCACAAACACACTTCGCTACAAATCTCCCTAAATGGCAAAGGCGAGAATCAGGATGGGACAAGACCCCACAAAATGTATGGCCCAGGGATTGACCACGGCAGGAGAAAAGAATTAGCTGCAAAGAAAGGAGAGGGAAAGAGGAAGGAAAGGGGCAAGGAAAGGAAAGAGAAGGGAAGAAAGGAGAGGCAGGGAAGGAAGGAAGGAAGGAAGGAAGGAAGGAAGGAAGGAAGGAAGGAAGGAAGGAAGGAAGGAAGGAAGGAAGGGAAAGGGACCACATAAGGACAAAAAGAAAGAGAGGCACATTTCCCTGGCAGTCGCCCCAATCAAAGGACTTCAGCCCTGATATTCTCCAGCACCTTTTCAGGTTTCCGGCTGAGCTGAGCCTACATCCTCCCAAGGCCACTAACTGCCCCCCTCCCACTCATCCTGGGGAGGGAAGCCTACATTCAGGTATAACTTTCAGCCTAGGTTGGACGTCAAGCGACCGCAGTCTTGTTTGCTCCTTCCGAAATAAAACCTAAAGCTCGGTCAGCGTTTTGGTTCCTGCTCTTCTTTTCAAGGAGGGTCTCGGTCGAAACCTCTGGAGCTGAAAGACGGCGGGTGGCGTCCCCAGGGAAGCAGCAGAGAGGGAGGGGAGGGGAGGGGAGGAAGGCCCGGCAGCCGCTTTGGGTTTCACTACAGAGAGCCTAAGGCAAGCTAGCTAGCAGAGGAAAAGGCGTCTGCAGGGCCGTCGGTGGCCCAGGGTTTAGTGCAAAGGATCCAGAAACCGGACACTCGTCCCTGGCTAGATTTTCCAGCCTATTTTTGCCAAAACAGACAACGCTCGTTTTGCCCTCCCAACACCCTTCCTGCACCCGATGGAGGTCACCTCCGTTGCCTCTGCGCCCGCTTGTCACTTGCCCCTCTTGCTTCTCCCCTTGCGGGAGGAGGGCTTCCCGCTGCCTCCCGCGGACGAACCCGCCGAAGAGGCCATGGGGATGTTGATCTGCCCGTCCTGGATCTCCTGCCGGGCCTCGGCGGGCAGGTGATTGATCTTCTGCTGGGCCTCCAGGTAGAACATGACGTCGCGGAGCTGCTCCTGGACCTCGGTGATCTGGAGGTCCTTCTGTTCGCAGGTCTCCTTCAGGAGCTTCTCCTCGTCCTTCAGCTTGCTCTGGAGCAGGAGCTGGTTGGCCCGCAGGCATTTGTTCATCTCCTGCTCTTCCTTCAGCTCGTTGGTCAGCTTGGACACCTTGGTGCTTAGCTGGCTGCATCTGGAAGGGGAGAAGGGGGAACTGAGGCGACGGCGGCAGCAGCAGCAGAATCTTTTCCCGGGATAAAAGGAGCAGGGATTTCTGCCTGTCTTGACAATACATTGGCTCTCTGAAGTCTGACAAGCACGCTGCCCTGGAAGATATTTCACCCCTCTAGGGCAAACCTATGGCACGCATGCCAGAGATGGCACACAGAGGCTTCTCTGCTGGCACGGGCGCCGTCGCCCCAGGTCAGATCTTCGTGGCGTCTCTTTCCTGAGCTTCTGTTTCCCTGCAAACAACGAAACAGAAGCTCACGAAAGAAAAAGATCTTACTTCTTGCCACGCTGCCAGTGTTGGGATGGCCCACCTCCTACCGGCCAGCCGGTGTTTGGGTCTCTGCTGCGCAGAGTAAAAAATCACAAATGAGAGGCATTTTGCACCCAGATGAATAATTTTAGGAACGTCCAGTTCTAAATTCTGAAGGTTACCCACTTCCTTTCGACCGACTGCCGCTCCTTCAGTAAGTCGTTCAGTCTGTGTTCCAGCGAGTCGCATTTCTCAATGGTCTCTTTAAATTTGGCCTTCATGTTGTTGATCTGTAAATGATATTTTTAAAAAATGGGCATTTTAAGTTCCAGATGGGTGCTCTCTGCGTGCCTCAGAATCCGATTCAGGACCATTCTTCTCAGGAATTTCTCTGGGCGAGTAGGAATTGCTACAGCGAAGTGGTTTCCCAACTTTGGGTTGGGAAACGAACATCTCGTTTAGCGATTCCTTGGAAGAATGTTCCTGGAGCTCCCTTTGAAAAGGATGGACTCTGCTTTGGAAGAGGAAACATAGACTGAGCAGAGAGAAGGAACCAGCCCATGAAATGGCTACCTGCAGACTCTGAGATCCTAAGCCCGTCTCAACGGACCTTTCGGCTGGACTTAGGCCCCAAGAGCAAACCAGGCATTCAGAAATGGAAGGAGCTCAGTCTGACCCTGCAATCTGGTTCCTGCTGTCTACAAGAACAAAGCTTTCAGAAGGAACTTACTTCTTCGGCCGTATCCTTTTCTATTCGGACGATCTTGTTCTCCCAGTAGATGCGCTGGGACTCCAACTGGCTGGTCAGCAAGTAGGAATACTGCATTCAGAGAGAGAGACAGAGAGAGAAAGTGGACAAGCCATCCTTATGTTTAGAACAGGGGTCTCCAACCTTGGCAACTTTGTGGACTTCAACTCCCAGAATTCCTCACGAAGCTGAGGAACTCTGGGAGTTGAAGTCCACAAGTCTTAAAAGTTGCCAAGGTTGAAGACACCTGCTCTAGAGGACAGCTGAAATCCCATCCCGGAAGTCTCCTCCAGTCCAAGTTACATTCAAGAAAGACAACCCTAGACTATGAAAAACATTCCACAGAGCATCCGTTGAGTTAGCCATGAAAATCTCCACAAACGAACCGTCTGGGAAGAGCAGTGATGCACACTTACTTCTAATTGTAAGGCATCAATTTTCTCTTCTTGACACACATCCCCCTCACATTCGTACTGAACCAGCTTGCCATCTGTTTTGCTGGCCACCAGACGGTGGACGTAATTGTCTAGAGAAAAGACAAGAACCAACCGGTCATCCTGAATCAAGGCCCGAATCAAAGCAGTTCAGGTGTCACCTCCAACTACGCCCGCTTCCAGGTGTGTGTTAAGGGAGAAGATTCACCTGGCTGAGAACTTGGCTCCTTTTGAGGTAAAGAAACGGTGGCCCTCAACTCCCCACCCAAGGACGTCAAGACTTGCTCTCAGAAACGGAGCCCTCTCTGGTTATAGCAAAGTAGATGGACCAGGGGTCTCCCCAACTAAAGGGGGTGGTCCACTTTGGGGTGTGGCTCGGTGGCCTGTGGAAGAGGGCTTACCCCCGGCGTAGTCCCAGACCCTGTGATTGGTCAGCTGCATGGCGTAGGTGTGCTGTGTCTCCTCAAAGTGCCTGTAGGCGTGCCGACTCACGTAACGCCCGCATCCAATGTGCCCGCAGATGAGGCATATCCAAAGGTTCTGTGCAACAGAAGGAGCAACACAACTGACGTCCAGGGGGGAAAAACACCCAAATTCTGTTTCCGAAGAAGCAACACTGCTGATTTATGAACAGACTCGGATCCAGACTCACTCACTTCTTGGACTCCACATTCAAAACATTTGTTCTCTTCCACAGGTTCCGGAGTCTGGCAGTACCTGCAGACGGGGCACCTGGGGAAGGGAGAAAAGAGAAGGCCTTGAGGACTCCAAACTAGGTTGCCCGGCTTTAACCTTCTGGATCTCTATTGCCCCTGCTCTGATCCACCTTTCCGCCCTTGTGAGGGTCTTACGTGGTGTCCTCCCACCGCTGCAGACACTGACTGTGGAAGCTGTGGTTGCAGACCGTGGTCAGGATCCCGTTGACCGATTCATCCATCCTCTCCAAGCAGACGGTGCATTTGGGGAGCTCGGTCAGGTCCATGACGGGCAGGCTGGCCCCCTGCGGGAGGAGAAGACATCTGACCTCAGTGTCTCCCAACCCTGGTCACTTGAAGGTGTGTGGACTTCAACTCCCAGAATTCCCCCGTCAGCAGGTTGGAAAACCCTGTCTTAGCCAGTCCACCTTCCAGTTGCAATGAACAGCAACGGGAAACCTCTGGAAGCTGATCTGCTTGGTATCATAGGACTTAAGCGAATTTCCTCTGGAGTATCAGAAAACACTGAGGGGCCTTATCACCGTACTATCCCACGGTGACTCCCCCCCATGTGGCCTCGCTTCAGCGGCTAACTGTGGAGAGATCTCCCCCTCCCCAGAAAGGAAACAGAGAACAAGAGACCGCTTACGTCTTCTGACTTGAAGACCTCTGCCCTTTCCACGTAGACGAGCTGACAAACGTCCTCTTCTATGGAGTTAAACTGCCGACCGTTGCAAGCCATGTAGAAGCTGTCTGCATCTGCCTGCACAGAAGCCACAGGAGAAGAGTTTGGAGGGACTCAAATTGTTGTAAATGATCAGAGGCCTGTTTCCCTTAACCTTTCCCACCCACCTCCTCAAAAAATAAATAATATGAGAAGAACAGGCCAGCGGCATTCCCTTACACAGCCCCTTCCTCTCTCAGATACAGGACTTTCTAGTCCAGCAACCAATAACGTCCCATTTCCCCCGAGTGGCAAGAGCAGCATACATGTTTCTGGATCACAACCAGACAGGAGAGGCACGGAAGGAGCCTTCAGCCCAAAGCTGAAGTGGCTCTTTGTTCTTACCTGGGTCCGGAATTTGATGAGGACCATGTACTGGTTTGGGGTGGAATCTCGGATGATTTTCATGTGTTCAATGACATCATAAAAAGGCGCCACAAACTTCATGAGGTCGTGGCTGGTCATTGTGGCAGGGACTGTGAGAATACACAGCATGGCGCTACGCCGCACCTCTTCTTTTAACGAGGTCATTTTGCTGCACAAGGGAAGAATTAAGACTAGTCAGCAAGTCCATTCTTTTTGCTTCGACTCTATAATGCAATGTTCACCAATCTTAACTGCTTTAAGACATCTGGACTTCACCTTCTCCCAGAATTCCCCTTCGCCCACAGCCTTTCCTTCTCAAAGGAAGAGGAATTTCATAGTGATGGCAGCTTTCCAGATCCTTTAAAGCAGGGGTCTCCAAACTTGACAACTTTTAAGGCTTGTGAATTTCAACTCCTAGAATTCCCCAGCCGGCCATGCAGGTGGGGAATTCTAGGAATTAAAGTCCACAAGTCTAAAAGTTGCCAAGCTTGGAGACTCTCCTGCCTTAAAGCATTTAACGTGAGTCCTGCTTTCTTACTTTGTCTTGTAGAGGTGCATAATGCCGTGAGCTATTTCAACCGATGGATTCCCACTGAAAAAGGAAATCTGGTCAGGGAGCTGCTTTGATGGAGAATCCGGTGTAGTCCCACTGCTTCCACTTTGGCCATCCTGATTATTGTGACCCTCAGTGGAGGAAGCCTCAGCTGCGCCAACTTTGTCCATCATCTCTTTCACCTCATCTTTTTCAGAAATCCAAAAACAGATAAGTTAGAAACCTGACACTTCCAAACTGCAATCCATACTTATTTTAAGATCTTTTCTCATTAAAAGGTAAGGCACTGCTTTGAGACAATGGGAAAAATAATGGCAGAAGATTTCTTAGAAATGTTTTATCAGTATAAAAATAGGCCATTAAGATTTTGAATCCAGAAAAGCTGCTCAGCTCATATTTCTCAACAATGCTGTACCAGAAAACTAAACATTGCCAGTAACAATCCAGAGTGAAGTACTAATTTCTGATCATTGGTCCTATTGATTCATACACTCATAAAAAATTAATAAGAAGACTTCAAGAATCACTTGAAATGGTGCCTTGCGAACAAGCTCGCAAAAAGTTGCTTGCAAGTGAATCTGTTTAACAGCCTGCCTGCCCAGATGCAATTCTCTGCATTTTTGTGGGGGGAAAAGGCCTTGAATTTCTTGCTTAAGCAGCTAAATGCCAAGCTGACCTCAGAAGGTAGGTTTTGCCTGGCCTTCAACAGCTGCTTATTAACCAGGGAGGTTGGATGGATGGATAGACAGACATATATACAAATATGCACCGTGAAATTTACATAATTCCAATCAAATAGTGCTTCTCCGCTTGTGCCGATCATTCTCTACATCCTAGAGAAATGTATTGCTCGTCCTTCAACTTGGGGCACCAAACAACGTGTCACAGGTACCTGGATCCGGCTTTATTGTCTCGATGATCACATCCGTCATCTCCCGCCGGCCGATGTGTTGGTGGATTATGGTCGCCTTCTCCACGGGTGCCTTGCCCTCCAAGGTCACCGCAGCGGCGGCCAGTGACGTCTCCTGCATCACCTCATCAGACATCTCAGTAGCTGAAAAGCATGATTCACCCGACTGTTGCAGAGTTTCCGCACAAACACAAACACAACCAGATAAACCTGAACCAGCCCCGTGCAAGGAGCTCCTTTAGGCCACGGGCGGTTTGGAGGCCTCCCTGCCTCTTCCTCCCCTGGGTCCACCTTCACCCTCCGACCGACAAGAGGGCCGAGAGCCTCGCTTCGCCCATCTAACCTATGATCAACAGTCCCACAAAGAGAGAGAGAGCGATCGAATAGAGGAGGCCTGACGGACGTTGCTCTAAATCCGTGTCTTTCAAGCAGGGGAGCGTTAAGGTGGGTGGACTTCAAGTCCCAGAATTCTGCCAGGCGGGGGATTATGGGAGTTGGAGCCCTCCCGTTTTAAACTGGAAAAACACCGATTTAGACACAGCAGGACCGAAATATTTCGTCTTTCCCGGCCTATCGCTTCCTCTGGCAGCCCCCCCACCCCCTCCGCTCTCCTGCCCCCCTCTTTAGCCGTGCCCCCCCCACAGAGACCCCCTCGCAGCCTCCCTAAGAGAAGCCCCGAGGCCCCCTGGCCCTCACCGGCAGCGCTGTAAGAGAAGCCGCCCGGCACGGGCGAAGACTCGGCCAGCTCCAAGCGAAGGACCACCAGAGACACACTCATAGGGGCCGCCCCGCGGAGGGTCCCGGGCCTGCGGGGTCCGAGCTCGGGCGGGAGGGAAACGGGAGAAACGGGAGCCCTCCGCCGCCTCGGATTGCCGAGCGCTTCCGCCTCTCCTCCCTCGTGACCTTTGACACGGGGGCAGGAGGGGTGGCGCGCAGGCGCCGTGCGCTGCAGGGGGGCGCGGCCGTGAGGTCACGCGGGGGGCGAGTGGGCGGGGAGTGGGCGTGCCCAGTGACTCCTCCTCCCCTTCTTCCAAACCCGGAAGGGCTCCTCTGCTCCTTTGCAGTCCTGCTTCGGTCGAAGGTCTCCCAGGAGGGGGCAGTGGGTAGGAGTGGAGCATGGGACCTCTTGGCTGCGGAGGATGGGCGGTGTAGTCGCCCCATGGCTTGTCTTTTCCTTTAAAGAGCCCTGGTTGATTCTGGAGGAGGAGGAGGAGGAACCTCCAGGGGAGAGGCTAGAGGAGGGGGCTGGTTGGGGACAATGGGAGTTGGAGTCCAGCGCATCGGGCGGGGGCTAGGAAGGCTGAGGTCGGGCGGGGAAACCCTGTTCCTGGAGGTCGACAGGCTGGAGATGCCAAGTGGGACCTGCCTCCAGGTTCCTCCTGGGTTTTGGGGTGGGGGGCTTGCCCGCCCCCTCCCTCCCTCCAGGGAGGAAGATCTTTGGTCCCTGCTTTTCTGAAGCTCTTTGGCCTCTACAAATAATAATAATAATAACAACTTTTTTGTCATTGTACGTGTAAACACAGTATACCCATACAATGAAATTCACTTAACGCCCAAAGACCAGGTCCAACACCAACAAATGCTGCTGCTATAACAGTCTTTCTTGACCACTTAAAATAGGGGTGGACATCAACTCACGGAATTTCTGGCTGAGGACTTCTGGGAGCTGAAGCGACGGGATTTTTAAAAAATCTACACGATAGTCCGCATTGTTTCCAAAAATATACCCAGTATATATAACCCCGTGTAAAAAATAAGCTCCGATATTCTCTTTTGCACAAGTCTCTGAAGCCTTCCCTCTGCTTTGACATGCGCAGTCCCAGACCATGGGTTTCGGGAGAATTTTCCAAGCCTTTTGCGGCTGCCCTGCAAGGAGGGTACCGATCCTTTGGTCTTCCTGGCACAAGGCCCCAGACGTGGCTTCCCGGTGGAGGAATTACGCATCCTGTCCCTACAGAGCGGTGATCTTTGACATGGGTGGCGTCCTCTTTCCTTCTCCATACAAACTGGGCATGGGTAGGTGATTTCCCCAGAGTTTATACCATCACCTTCTCTTCCCTCTGCTGGTTCTGTTTGAAGTTTCTCTGCTTTCAGCTGTTGAATTTCTCCCACCTTCTGAAGCAGCAGGGAGAGTCGTTTTGAAATCGAAAACGGCTTCAATGGCTGAGCACCAGCTCAAAACCGTAATTCCTGAAGCTTCCTCGGTGTTGGTTTTACTCCTGTGCTGCTTAATTATTCTTAAAATCTTTTGTCTCCCGAGAGAGAAATATGACTTCCTCACTGGACTGCCTGCCTTCATTTAGATTGGGAGATTCGGAATCGTGTCCCCGCCGGCACCATCAAAGAGGCCTTAAGATCCGGGGGTGAGGACAGGTCCTGGATGAGATTCATGAGAGGGCAGCTGAAGTGGGCAGAATTTCTGCACGAGTTCAGACAACAGTGCTCCAGAATTGTAAGCCAGTTTTTTCCCTTTGATTCCTGTGGGGATGAGTAAAGGAGGAGGGTCTTAAGCTGAATGTATGTGGGAGCCCCTTGGGACAGTCCTATGGATGAACAGCCCCAGGGTTAAAGTCCTTTTTCCCAACAAGCCCGTTTGTTTTTCTGAGTTAGAGCTGGATGAAGTCAACCAGAAAAGATCCATCACTGTGTTGGGAGTTTAAAACTGTTCATGGCTACCATGCTATCTCAGAAACCAGACTTAGTTTTCTTCTAACAAAAAAAAAAGAGACAGAGAGAGAAACTTTACAATTGAATTTATAAACTATGTAAGATTATTGATGTTTATTTCTTCACTGGAAAAAACCACCCCATCCTACATTTCTTTTTCCCTCCCCAGGCAAATGCTTCTGTCCCAGCGGACTCTTTCCTTTTAGAATTAACCAGAATACAAATGTCAGACCAGCTCCCTGCTATGACCGAGGCCATAAAGTGCATCAGAGCCAGAGGTCTCAAGACGGCCGTTTTGACCAACAACTTTTATCTAGAAGATGGAGAGAGTTTTCTGCCGATAGACAGAAAGCAATTTGATGTGGTAAGTTCTTTGTGCTCCACAGAAACGCCCAATCCTTGGGGCTATTACTTCATTGCGAGAGTTACAGTTTAATAATTGTGCTTGCCTAAACTTGCATAGGAGTACACAGGGCTCGGGAAGGAAAATGGATTCTATTTTTCTCTACGTAGCTCCCATAATGGAATAACTTAGAAGAAGGATTCAGTATCTTGGCTGTTTGGGCCGCTCAGATTTCCTTGTTCAACTGATGATTATCTAACTGCCTTTGCTAAAAAATAATCTTTTTTAAAAAAAGATTAATTGGGAGCATCTGGCTAGCCAGATTTCTCACTTGATTAATCAGCTGCATGAAAGAGTACATTCTGTTGTTGCTTGGTTAATAACTTTAAGGCCAGGAATCAAACCTTGAACCCTCCCTAAACCCTCACATGAAACATAAGACGCCATTGGCTTTTTCTGTTCTGTTTATTTTATTTCCGAATCCCTTCCCCACTCCCTCCCTCCTGCCTCATTGCCTGGGTGTTCGGCTTTTTCTCCCAGATTGTGGAATCTTGTCGGGAAGGGGTGTGCAAACCCGACCCTCGCATCTACCAGCTGTGCTTGGAGCGCCTGGGTGTCCTGGCCAAGGAGTCCATCTTTCTGGATGACATCGGACAGAACCTCAAAGCTGCCAGCCAACTTGGCATTAAGACCCTGAAGGTGAAGAAGTGGTGCAGGAAGGAGGACACTTTTAAAGCCAGTCTTCCCAGAGCTGAGCCAACCTCCTTCAGTTAAGACTTTTTTTTGAAGCTATTCTCTAGATATAAATATTTAGCCCTACTTTTTTGGTCATTTCTTCCCAGCAGAGATATTTGCAGATATACTTGCTTTGTGCATGGAAACTCCGTTTTAAACACAGGGTTCTTCTAAGCCTATTTGCTGCTTCAGCTCCTCCGTTCCTTCCTCTGCTCAGGTCGATGATGCGGAGTCTGCAGTTCAAGAATTAGAGACCTACCTCACTTTCCCCTTGCGTTGCATGGTTCCTTACGTGTCTTCTGTGAGGCCGGCCATGGAAATCCCCGCAGCACCTCTACAAAAGTATCTTGAAAACATCTTGGGGGCCCAAGCAAAAGGTACAGGAGTTGATATTCCCATTTTGCATTGGGGTGGGGGGCAGAGATTGTCTTTATTTGGAATATTCAGGGGTGCTCCTGTTAGCAGGTTATGTAAAAAACCCAGTGAACTTTAATGGCGGAAGGGTGCAGATTAGGGCCAAACATCTGCCCCAAACTTGCTCACTTTGCAGAGTTGCAAAGATAAAATGAAGGGAACCCCGAATTCCGTGTGGGGTCTCCTGGGGCCCTCTGGTTCACGTGTGCTCTTCCTGACTGTCCTTCTTGGCTGCGACTTTGCAGGTTCTCTGGAGCTGCACCAGTTCAGTCACGGGCAGTCCAATCCGACTTACTACATCAGATTTGGGGACCATCAGTTGGTTCTAAGGAAGAAGCCACCGGGGAAGCTCTTGCCCTCCGCTCACGCGGTAGAGAGAGAATACAGGTAAAAAAATCCAGCAAATATAGCAATAAATTACGTGAAAATGCTAACAAGCGAAACTCCAAGCCTCGTGGATGACCATGTTCATTGTTGATGTTAGTTGGCAGCAAGAGGTATCAAAACATCTGAAGGCCACTACATCTATGATTATTTCGTCTTCTTTTTCTTCTTCTTTTTCTCCTCCCGCAGCACTTCTTCCCATCTTAATTCTCTTCTCTTTCTGTTGGGTAGGGTCCTGAAGGCCCTCAGGGATACTGGCATCCCTGTTCCGAAAGTCCTGGCCTTATGTGAAGATTCAAGGTGAGTTCTGGGCCCAATTTGGCATGGGATGGAGTTTTGGTGGGCTGAAAACCTCACGATCCCCTACTAACGTCCTGGTGTTGCTCTAGTGTCATCGGCACCCCCTTCTACCTGATGGAGTACAGCTCCGGCCGGATCTTCAAGGACCCTTCTCTCCCAGAGCTGGAGCCTCACCAGCGGATGGAGGTTTATAGTGCCATGAATAGCGTCCTCTGTCAAATCCACAGCGTGGGCATCCAAACTGTTGGCCTGGAGGATTATGGAAAACACAGTAGGTCAAGCGCCTCTCGGCTGCTCCCTTGCAAGAACTCTCGTCTTTGGGGTTATGTTAAAATAAAATGGGATCCTCTGATGGAAAGAAAGCTTCAGGTTGGTGCAGGGACATTTCTGGAGGAAAGAGCCCTCCAGGTGAATGAGAGAGAAAAGTTAAAACTTTGGAACTTTTTTGTTCCTCTGAGATTGTAAACCTGTACACGTTTAAAATGGATTTTTGTAGGATTTTCTTTACAAAGAACGGGATAAACGTTACTTCATGGAGATATTAATATTGTAGGCAATTACGTCCAGCGGCAAATCCAGACCTGGAGCAAGCAGTATCGAGCCACGGAGACTCACACAATCCCAGCCATGGAGAGGCTCCTCAAATGGTTCCCGTCCCACCTTCCAGCCAGCGAGCAGCTCTCGATTGTCCATGGAGATTTCAGGTACTGCACCTGTCATGTTTCCCCTGGTTTTACAGAAGCCTTTTTAGAAGCAGGAAAGGGGGGGGGG
>WNWU01000081.1:1308922-1330382 GCA_012654045.1 Ptyas mucosa
CCTTCCTTCCTTCCTTCCTTCCTTCCTTCCTTCCTTCCTTCCTTCCTTCCTTCCTTCCTTCCTTCCTTCCCCTCCCCCTGCAATGCAGAGACAGGAAAGTAGCCCCAGAGCTGCAGAAAATTTATCCACCGCTCATTGCCCGTTCTTCACACTTCTTCAGAATGGCTGGTTTTTGTCCGGGGTGCCCTTACCTTCCCCAAAAGCCCTTACCTCCACCACAGCAAAGCCCTTGATGGGCCTGGATGGGACGGTCTGACTGTCGAGCGACGTGACGGTGTACAGAGAGCCCACATCAGAGGCCGAAGCTGTTTCCCCATTATCCAGCTGCTCCCCGAGGCTGCCCAGGCTGCCCAGACTCCCGGTGCTGCACAGCGACAAGTCTAAGCTCTCCTGGCTGGAGACCCCGTGTGGCTCCAGCAAGCCGGGCGGGACGGCCACCTCCAGGCCGGCTTGGAACTGGTCCACGGAGATGTCGCTGACCGTCCGGGAGATGCCCTGCGAGCTGCAGAGCGAGGCCTGGCTGGTCGAGGCAGAAGCGCTGACGCTCATGGCCGGCGTGACACTGCTGGAGCTGCTGATGTCCAAGCTGTCCACGCTGCTGGACACCACCGGCTTCTCCAGCTCGGTCCGACACTCCCCGCCCTCCGCTTTGTCCTTGGCTTTCTTGGGCTCCTCCTCCTGAACCGGGATGTAGATCTCGTCTCTGAAGACGCCGCCGTGAGCGTTGCAGGCCTTGCGGATGGCGCTTCGCACCACCCCTTCCTCCAGGTGGGTGGGGATCCCCGAAATCACCAGCAGGCGGCTGTGAGCCGTCGCCCCGACCAGGGCCTGGCAGGCGTCCGCCACCGCATCGTTGGTCACCCCCAGCCCCTGGGGGTCCTTCCTGGTGAGGTGCCGAAGGATGATGAGCAAAGTGAGGGCCCGATGGAACCACAGCATGTCCTCCGGCTTACTCCCACCCATGCTGAGCAGCGCCGGGTCCGTGTCGGCCGCGCGGGAGGAAGACCGCTTCCCCGAAGGCGTAGTCTTCTCCCGTTTCATTTTCACCTTCTTCCTTTTCGAGAGAAGACTGGGGCTCTGGGGGGTCTGCCCGGGGGAGGAGGAAGAGGAGGAGGAGGAATCGCTTAGGTTCGGGCCGCTGGTTGAAGACATGACGTTGGCGGTGATGCCCATGTTGACCGGCAGGGTCACTTCGGCCACCCCCAGGCAGGCCTCCATCAGTGCGTGGAAATAAGTGGAGAACCTGCCTTGGTCGGCTCCCCCCACCCCAGTCCCGCCACAGGCGTTCCCGGACACCCAGCTCTGGGTTTCTTCATCGTAGAGCTTGTGCAGCTCCGACTGCAGAGCCATCAGCATGGCCAGGCAAGGGTTGAGCTGCAGGGCGATGGAGGAGGAGAGGCCCGCCGGGCTCTTGCGCTGCTCCAGGCTGTGGACTTTGCGCAGCAGTTCGGCCAGGAGGTGAAAGAGCAGCTCCTTCACGCAGGGGGCCATGCTGGTGGTCCACAGGAAGTTCCCTGCAAGGGTTGAAAGAGGATGGGGGGGGGGGGGTAAAGTTCAGCTGGAGGGAGACCATCAATTTATACATCAAGCTTTTCCCCAGCATCAGCCTGATCTCCGAAATGGGCGTTATGCGAGACTCCAGGCTGGGAAGCTTCCATTCTGCTCTTAACTGGAAGCCAACACTGTTCAGCTCCAGCAACTGAGAGGTGTGGTGGCCGAGCCCTTGAACTTCCCAGGGAGCCCAAAGGGGGTTGTGGAAGAGGCCACGGCCACAGCTGGGCCTTCTGCGACTCTTATCATGCAGATTCCTTTGAGAACAGCGAGTGGATCCCTCTGCCAACACTGACCAGGGGGCCAATCCCTTTTCACCCAGACGGAGACCCAGGGCCTACGCCTTCCATGCTGCAAATGTCTCGTTTTTGTTTCAGCTTAGAGCAATGGAATCGTTCTATTGCTGCCATTTTTCAAGGGACATCATATCCCCCCCCTTCCCCAAAACCACATTTCCCCACTCTCCTGGCTATCAAATGTGCTACAAGCCGCTTCACTCTCACCTAGAATTTCCACCACTTGCAGGAAAACCGAGGCGGGGATGGCATCTGGCTCGTCGTCGGATCTTCCCTCGCCGTCCTCCTGCTTCCAGGTAAGCAGCTGCTCTGCAAACGCCACGGCCAGGGGGAACTCGAGTGGAAGGGAGTGCAGGACCAGCACGGCACCAGGAGGCGGGGACACGCCTTGAATGGAGACCCACAAAAGCAGAAGAGCTTATTGGCAGAATTTAGACTTGGAACGGTGTTTCTGTGAGTGTTATTTCCGTAAGAGGCGGCTAACCAAAAGGCAAAACATCTGACACACACCAAAAGTAAAACATCAGCTCCCAGCATCTTTCCTCCTGCCCAAGAACAGGGCATCTCTTCAATCACAACGTGACTGGAAAACCTTGAGCCCATGAAACCAATTGGTATCTGAGCTCCAACTGCCAGAGTCCCAGTTACATCCAGAACACTCTCCATGCATCAGGCTCAACTCTAATGGATTACAGCCAGAATTGCTGGGCAGCTTGCAACCATGATTCTAAACATCGGGTTGCCAATCGTACCCAGTTTGATGTGGACCTTGTCTGTGGAGATGATGACCGAAGGATACTGGTTAGTGGTGGGGGGTGGGGTCAGGCCCGTGTTGGTAGGAGAAGCGTCCCGAGGGTAGCACACGGCCTCGATGAGGTTCAGCTGGCCGTTCTTCTTGACCTTGTGGCCCAGGCCGTAGAGCAAGATCCGGGCCCAGGGAGCCTTGTAGAGGGAAGAGCTGGAAAAGACAAGGACCAGTCAGCCAGCAAGGGCCGAGTTCTCTTTTTTCCTTTCTGGTATCCCGACGCAGTTGAAGGGGATTCAGCTGGGGAATAGCAGAAGTCAGCAGATTTCGGAAGGCTGCGCTCTCCGCTAGGGTCACTTACTCTTTGCGGAATCCAGACTGGCTTTCCTTGCAGGACACAATGACAAAGGCGGCCCCGGGAAAATGGACGTCCATGTTTACTTTGGATTCAGAAATGGGGAACTCTTCAGAGGGGAACTGCTCGGGAGCATTCTGAAACCCAAAAGCAAAGCATTTCAGGGCGTTCTCAGATCCGGTGCAAACGATGGCATCCCAAAAGGCGCCCGGGATGAGCGGGCAGAGAGGACAGGATGTGCCGGCTCTGCGGTTTCCCTTCCGACTTGCCTGCAGGAAGAAGCAGATCTGTTTGGTCAGGTCGAGCAAGCTCTCCTCTCCCTGGTGCAGGGTGCGAGCGATGGCGATGGTGAGCCACTCCTGCACCGTCTGGGCGTTGCCCTGGTAGAAAAGCTCGGTGGCCGAGCAGTTCTGGGAATGGATGGAGTGCTGGAGGGACTGGGCCAGCAGGATGGAAGTGGAGCTGATGGTGCCATCTGGGCAGGAAGAAGAAGACAAGAACTCTCAACTCTCTTAAAAAACTCAATTAAAACTCAGTTAAAAAGACCACATGTTTTCTGAATAGTTTTTATCCCAGAGCTGTAATTGCACCCGACAATGAACTAAAGGGCCACCATCATTGAGCTGTTGGACAGCATTACTTGGCCTGTTGGGTGGACGTTTGGGTGGTTTAGTGGTGAGGAATTTGTGGTGGTGGTGGTGGGGGTATTTGGGGATTGTTATGTGTGTTGGACCTGGTCTTTGGGTGTTATGTAAATTTCGTTGTTATGGGTATACTGTGCATACACGTACAATGACAATAAAGTTCTTGTTGTTGTTGTTATTATTATTATCTCTCTGTCACCAACTTCCCCTTATTCGCAGCCGCAGCCCAGCCGTGACATAGTTATGGGCAAAGCCGCAGAGCCCCATTCACCGATTCGGCTGAAAGGGGGTGGGGCTACCTGGAAGGGGCGGTGCCAAGAGCTGGTTGGAGAGCAGCTGCAGGTGCTCCAGAGTGATATCCCGCACGCTGAAGAGCTGAGTGAACATGTGGGGCGTTTTGGGGGCGAAGATGTTGAGCAGGGCCATCCGGCAGTACAGGCAGGCCAGCACGGCTTCGCAACGGAGGAGTTCCCTGAAACAGACCAAGGACCAAGGTTTTTCAGGGGGTTCAGCTGCCACGCTTGGAAGGGGAAGGGGGCCGACATGCACCCAGAATTGCATGTTCTAAGGGATATTTGGGTGCCGTCCTGGAGCAACTGCTCACCCTCAACCTTCGTGGACATCTACATATATTGTAAAACCCCAGATCTGCAAAAGGCAGCTGAATGAGCGGCGGTTGCTGTCTTTTGTCTTCTAAACTTAACTTGCGGCCCTTTACTAGAGGTTGCTGTACATACAGGTAGTCCTCGATTTACGACCAGAACGGAGCGCAACATTTCTGTTGTTAAGTGAGTTGTTTGTTACGTGAATTTCGCCCCGTTTTGCGGCCTTCCCTGCCACAATTATTCAGTGAATCACTGCAGTTGTTAAGTTAGTGAAGCAGCTGGGAAGTGAACCTGGCTTCCCCATCGACTTTGCTGGTGAGAAAGTCGCCAGAGGGACCACGTGGCCATCATGAATAGGAGCCGGGTGCCAAGCATCTGGATTTTGATCATGTGACTTTGGGGATGCCACAAAGGTCGTAACTCTGAGAAATGGTCATAAGTCCCATTTTTCAGGGTCGTCATGAAGTGTTGCAAGTGGAGGACTCATTCAGTCGGCACTGCTTGAAGCGTCTGGGCCTGGAGGCCAAGGCTTCCTGCCGGCTCACCTGTGGATCTGGATGTTTGAGTTGTCCAGAGAAACCAGACCGTTGGTGGCCGTCCTCCTGTAGCCGGCCGGCGGTCGCTCCAGCATGTCGATCGGGTACCAGTACCTGACCAGGACCCCCTCGCTCCGGAGGTACGTCTCCACCTGCACCAGCTCGTTCACCTGGAAGGACAAAGTCCACCGTTGTCCAAGACCTTTGGCACGGGGTGTAATCCCAGCTGCCCAGATGTTCCCTCCCGGTTTCAACAGTGACTCTCTACTTGCCGAATCGACGTCCAGGACGACGCCGTGCAGCCCAAAGGTCTTCAGCATCCCACGGATGGCAAACTTGGGCAGGGCAGTTGCTACGGCATTGGTGGCCACGTTGTTGCTCTCTGGGCAGCGGGTCACGACCGTCAGACCTGGAAGGAGGAGGAGGAGGAGAAGGGAGGAAGGGAGGTTTAGTGCCAGGGCCCCTGAGCTCCCCTTGCTGGGTCCCTAACATCCAAGTGGGTGAGAATGCAAGTGACCCCCAGTCTGTTGGCAAACCATGTGGAATAAGCCTTCGGTATCAAGCCTTCAAGGCTGGGAAACCCAAGAGACAAAAAAGACACCCTTGGATCTCTGGCACAATCTTTGTTTCTGCCAGGGTAATGCAACCGAGTCTTGGCCGAGTGTCAAGCAATTCTACAATCAATTTACACCTAGTGGTTAAAGCAGAGTTACTCAGAAGTTACTCTTTCACACGTTCCAGTTTTCCCCAGACTAGGGAATCTTTTCTCTCTGATTCCTGCTCCTCCTTCCCACCTGTTCCTGGGTCTGTTAGAGCTCTTCCATCAGAGCCCTTAGCAGAACCACCCACTGGGCTCTGGCGGTTTGTTTCTCCGTCCTGTTGTCTTGTAGAGTGGCAGGGGATGAGGGGCAGGAGGCAGGAATCGATGGGTTGCTGGACATACGAAAGGCTGGGTTTTCCCGCGTAGGGCAGACTAGTCACATCACAACTTGCAACCCCAAATGTCTACTTCTGTGGCTGAACTTCCCCCTCCAGCAGAGCTTCGGCTGCTCTTCAAGTGGGCCGTTTCTCTTTCTCTCTCTCCACGAGTCCCCAGGTGGGCAGAGACAGACGGATCCTTCGTGGGAGCCAGCAGGAAGCCCCAAACCCCCTTTTGATCACTAAGCAGGCGTACCTTTCCGGACTTTATCGATGGTGAACTTGTTGGCCTCGTCTTTGATGTCCTCAATGGTGGGGAGATACAGGTCGCGAGGGATACCCCCGTTTTCCTCATAGAGGAACTCCACAGTCTGTCGCGCTATGTCGACCATCCCTGAAACGCAAACCAGCCTCTGGATTGGCCTCCAGTCAAGTATTGGTATCAGATGGAGCAGGCCGAGGGGAGGGTCCCTCGGCCCAGAATTTCTGGCAGATGCGCCAAAACCTCTCGTGAAACTTCATGAACACTCAGGAAAAAGGAGGCAGGGAAGCCGAGGCGGGAACTGGGGTCAAGTTCTAAAGAGAAATATTCTACATTTACCTAACTGCAAAGCTCCCTTAATTTGATCCAAGCCGGATTTCCTCTCCGCTTCGTTGCGGAAACGCCTCCTAATTGTGGGGAAGACCTTGGTCTCCCAGGCCTTTACCAGCAGGGCGTAGTGGTCCTCCTGCAGAGGAAGGGAGGGGTTTGTTGAGGGGGCAGAAGGGCCGGCAAGGCATCTAGCCGCCCTCGAAAGTGCTGCTCAACCCCGAAGGGACGGGGACGGGACGGCGGGTCCTTCCCCTTCACCCCAAACCCACCACACGGCTGCTCCAGCCTGGGACCGGTCGCTCTGCTTACCCGGGGGACATCGTCGTCGTCGTCATCGTCGCTCTCGTCATCTGCAATGGGTGGAGGGTGAAGATCTGGACCTGAGATGATGAAGTTCTCGTAGCTGCGCTCCGTTTTGTAATGACAAGAGGAGTCGCTGTCGTATTCTGGAAAGAGAAAGAGAGAGAGAGAGAGAGAGAGAAAGGCGGGCAGAGCATTAAGAGAGGGAGGGTGGAAAGGCACAGGAAGGGGCAGTTCTCTCGCCCATTACCCATCCTTTTAGCCTCTCAAGACGATCGCTTTGTTCTTTGTATCTTACGATTTATGATGATTATGATCATGATTTATCACTGGTTGCTTGTATTTACACTGACAGCTTCTGCACCGGAGACAAATTCCTTGTGTGTCCAATCACACTTGGCCAACAAAGAATTCTGTTGTTCTGTTCTGTTCTGTTCTACTCTACCCCACCCTACCCTATTCTATTGTTCTGTTCTGTTGTTCTTTCCTTTCCTTTCCTTTCCTTTCCTATCCTATCCCTTATTCTATTCTATCCTATCCCTTATTCTATTCTATTCTATTCTATTCTACTCTACTCTACTCTACTCTACTCTATTCTTATGTCTATCCTATCCATTCCTATCCTATCCTAGTTTCTGTTTGTTTCTGTTTCTATTCCAATTCCATCCCGTCCTGTCCTACATTTTAGTCATGCTGGTTAGCAGCTATTAGATATATTTTGATGACTCATTGATAAAGTGGGACACCTTGTCTCCAAAATTGGCATGGAAGTAAAAGGAAACAATTCAGCATTCTTTCATAAAAGGCAACATGTCTGTTGGGACCTTCTACTGTTTTCAGACTTCTGACTTTGCTTTGCAAGGGAGGCCACGGAGGGGAGGGAGTGGTGGAACACCCGGCAGGCGAAGGGGAGGGAGCCTCACGTTGCTGAGCGGTGGCCACGGCTGCGATCCTGCATGGAGGCCCGTGAGGGCCAGGATCGGAAGCGCTGCTGGTGCCGGCGTCATTGTCACTGTCGGAGGCCATGGCGAAGGGCAGCACTTCGAAGTTGGCGCTGATCTCTTCGGCCAGGTCGATGCAGAGGTCGGCGGCGTTTCGGTGCGCTTGTCCTTCCACATAGGCAAACTGATGAGACCCAAAATTGGCCCGGACTTTGGTGTTCTAGAAGGAAACAAAAACCAAAAAGAGCTCAGCTCCTGTAGAGCATTTGGGATGCTCATTTGCTCTCTTCAAGGAAATATTTCAGGATTATTACTATTATTTTACAAAGTAATGGTATTCATTGTATTAGAGAAAGGGAAAAAGGCTTGTAATAGCAAAGAAACGCTGGATGATGTTATTCTCAGACTTGCTTTTCCCTTCGTCAAGAGGTTCAAAGCAGGACCAAACAGTCCTTGTCTTCCACCTGTTCAGGGTTCCTGCGACTACCCCGCAGGGAGAGAGGGCGGCCCTCCACCTAAGCTCCCTATATATAAGGGACGTTCCAATCAAAGGCAGGGTTCAGCCTTGGTGCATCTGAACAGGAAGAGGGGTTTGGTGTTTAACCTGCCTTCTTCTGGATATGAACCACCGGCCACATTCCTCCTGACACGTCTTCCAGGTAGGGCCCCAGCCGCTGTCCACAGTAGGTGAAGTAGACCCTGCCTTTGCCCGGCTGCCCTGGAGGAGGAGGGGTCCCTTCTGTCCGCTCCCAGCCAATGCCTGCCACGTCACCTGGGGAGAAGGCCGAGGGACCAGAGGGGGATTGAGTGGGGCTCTTCCATCCCCCCCACCCCCAACCCCCAAAGGGCGCTTTCTGCTTAACAGGAGGCCGGAGTGGGCTTACCAGGCGAGAGGGCCACGTCCAGGCGCACGCTCTTCCACTGAAGCAAACTGGAGCCGTTGTAATGGACAGCTCGTCCGTTGCTGGAAATGCATGACGAAAGGGACAAATTTCTAGCCACAGCCTCTGAAAGTTGGCTTCTCTCGGTTAGGGATCCCTGTGGTCGACCCAGAGCTGCCCTGTTCCTCTTTTACGTAATGCCACGGACACCCCACCCTGGGCTCCAGTTTTTGCTCTCACATCTCCGAAACCTACTTGTGGAAGAGGCAAGTGCCCACGGGGTTGGTCCACGCTCCGTCCCGTTTCTCCGCTTCCGTGGCAAAGCCGAACGAGACGATCGGCCCCGTGTCGTCATCGGCATCTCCGTAGGACACGATTTCAATCTCCCAGTAGAAAGAGGGAGCCTGGGAAAGGAGCGCCCACAGGTGAGCCAAGGGCTTCACACGGCGGCCTTCCAGAACGGTAGCTGTGCCCGCTGTGAATTCTCACCTGCACGGGAACTGCCGAGGTGGCATAAATGAAGGTGCCCCGAGGAAGCCCTCCCCCTGCGCTGGGGTCCGCCAGGAAGGTCACCGCAGTGAGATGGGAGGAGAACATGCAGGCTCGCACCGGTGGAAAGACCCTGGAAGGGCTCCAGGTGATTTCTTTAGGCTGGACCAAGGAGACACAGAGCTGCATTTAATCATAGCGGTCAAGATTACATGATTTGGTGACCGCAACACCCGAGGAACCGTATCCTTGACCGGTGGCAGTCTTGAATCCAGAGAGAGCGTGCGGTGGTTCGTGGCCAGTGGCTTGACTTTGCCGTGGCCCAGAGAAGGCGTTAGGTCCGATGTTTACCTGTCTTCGGTCTGCCTGGAGGGGTGGGGGAGGTGGCCGAGCGCTATCACGGTAGAGCATCCGTAACCTTTCGCACTGCGCTTCGACAACCAGGAGCCGCTCCCCTAGAAGGTTGCAAAGAAAGCCAGAAGGATGCCTCTTCAGACTGGCTGGACCCAACTCAGTCCTGCGAGAATGTCTCTGAAGCTGCATTTCTGGCTTCATCGGGTGCTATGAACACACCAACTCTTTCCACTAAAGGGCCGACTGCTGGTCAGCCCCAAAGACAAGTGCTTCCTAGCTGCTTTTCTCCTGAAGTAATTAAGGAGAGGACCAAAGGTGGTCTCATCCTTCTTGCTACTCTTTACAGTCACCAAGGAAACTAGGTAGGGTTGAGGATGACACATCGGCTTGGTAGTCTTCAAACCCAGGAGGGATTTGAATTGGGATCACTACCGTCTGGTTCTGTTTTTTAATCCACAATATTTTCCAGGCTGCCTCTTCTTTACTCCCTTCAGAATAGCATTTGTTTCGGTCACGATAATCCAATCTAAACATCTGTGACGAGAAGACTCGGCTCTTACCAGGGCTGCATTCCTGGGCTACAAGGTTGAGGACTTCCACAGCAGCTGGGCACTGCTGGATGAATTCTTCACAGAAGGAGGTGTCCTCCAAGAGCTGGGCCATCACCAGACACGCCCTTGGGGATGGGGTGGGCAGAGAGAGAGAGAGAGAGAAGGAAAAGCATGTCTTTAGGGGTTCTCGGGAATGGCCAATGACTTCTAGCGACCACCATGCTGATAAAACAAGCAACTAGGAAGCAGAACTCTGGCTCCCAGGTTCCTCGGTTCCGTTGCCCATTAGGCCTTGAAGGAAAACGATGGGTCATTTTGCTTGCTGGAAAGCTCACCCAGCAGAAGGGGCCTCCCTCAAACCTGGTCAGCCGAATCAACTACTCCAGGCAAACAGGCAGGGGGAAAGGCCGCCAGGGAACAAACCGGAATGGCTGAGCAGAGAACTCCCATTTGATCTGGCATCCAAGCTATGGGCTCCGTCTCTTACCCACCTGGTTCGGATTTCAGCCAGGAGCCGGACCACTGCCATGACTGGCGTCGAGCCGTCTCCCGTGGCAGGAAGCGAGGTGTGGATAGACAGGCTGCCCTCCTGAGGAAGCAACATGGACTGGACGGCTTGCACCACCTTCTCAGTAAGGGACAGCTTCTGCAGGGGCAAGGCCTGAGGAGCACGGGGAAAGCCAAAAGGGGTTAGTTTCTGGAAAACGAAGGAAGGACACAAGCGTTGTCCGAACCGGAAATGAATGTCTGCCAACCAACAAGAAGAATCAAGGCAGCTGGGCAATTTCAGGGGTTTATTGCAGTAGACTTTCTAAATGCCTTCTTTAGATTTAGAAAACTTAAAATTCTCTCCCCCCCCTCCTGCCCTCATTATTTTTAGAACTAACCTTTTTAAGAATCTAACCTTTTTAGTTTAGCCCGAAGATAGAAACTACATCTTCAATTTAAACATTCAGACACATAGCTGCTCTGTTCTGGATATTAAAATGGACTCACCTCTGACCGAGGAATGCAGAGCCTGGATAACGGAATTGTTAAAATGTCTGAGGCCTGGGAGGTCTTCCGACAGTCTATATTCACCGGTGGAAATCTGACCGTGGCTATCCCTTCCTGTTCGTTAATGGAGGCCACCACACCAACACTTCTGGCAATTCCTCTACCCAACACCTA
This sequence comes from Ptyas mucosa, assembly GCA_012654045.1. Classification (NCBI taxonomy): domain Eukaryota; kingdom Metazoa; phylum Chordata; class Lepidosauria; order Squamata; family Colubridae; genus Ptyas; species Ptyas mucosa. The sequence continues at coordinate 1,319,851 of WNWU01000081.1, forward strand.
TTAACAGGAGAAAGAGAACTGAAGATCCATCCAGGGTTCCCAATTAACTATGCACTAAGATTGCGGGGACAATGTGGGGGCCGGAACGGAGGGTAGCAAAAGTCACAACCATCGGTCTCTTCCGGATTTGATGGGTTACAAGAGGCCGGCGCCCACCTGAACTTCGGAGCCGATTTTGATGGTCTCCTTGAAGCCCCCCAGGGCACACAGGGCAGCCACTGCTTGGCGAGCGATCCTCTGGAGCTTGGCAAGCTTCCTCCCGTTGCTGCTGCCATTCTCCAAGATGCTCTCGGCGTATTTTCCCAGCTGGGGAATGTACATCAGAGCACGGGACAAGACCTAGGAGCAGAAAGAGGCCTAAGTGGGCGGGCACGTTGGAGCCGCCTTCCTTGTCCACGTATGGAGGTTTACGAACCAAATCAGAGTCAGGCGAAAAACTGTTGCCTCACATAATGCATTAGGCATTGCCGATTCATTCATCTCTAGGGTCCTTTTTATGGAAACGCGGCTATTTCAGCCTCCAAACATTTGAAACTTTCTCACCAACGTGAGGTGCTGAGAGGCATTGTGCCAGTTGGCTGCACAGAATAAAGACACCCCCCACCATCCCACCCTGAGTCACGCAGCCCTGGGGAGGCAAAGGAAGGCTGAAAAGGAGCTTCGGATTGATGCCCACCAAATGCTGGGTACTCCTCTCAGCCCAAATCAGCAGAGGCAGGAAGCGTTCTGAAATCCCAGAGAGCTAGAGGCCCTTGCTTGTTTCCAGAAAGACAAGCTTGGTTAAAAAAAAGAAAAACCACCAGGAGAGGGTGGAAGAGAGAAGTGAGATTGTGAGTCCTTCCCCCGCTTACTTTCTCGGCGGTGGTGGTCCATATCTGAGCTGCGTTCGACTCAGGTGCCATGAGCAAGCTGTGAAGCAGAGCGATCACCTCTGCCGCCATGCTGTTGGCCACGTGCCCACTGATGAAGGGCCGCACAGGATCAGTCCTGATTTGAGAGGGGGGGGGGGTGTCAGGCAATATCCAGGACTGCCCTGCCCAGAGGCCCCCACCGTCCCACTGCCCATCACCTTCGTGGCTTCTGAGCCTTACCGAAGCGGAGCCGAGAGCGAGGGGTCAATCTGCCCAGCTGCTTCCAAGATCCAGGACCCCCTGCTAGCTCTCCAGAAGGTCAGAGGTCAGCCTACCTGGCCAGCTCCGAATTCCGCTCCCTGCAGATGGAGGTTTGGGCGGACTTCTTCTTGTCCCCGGTTGAGAGGCCGCTGGTGCTTTCAGGACTGACCGTTTCCACCGGGGGCCCCACGCTCACAATCAGCCCGGATTGGGCCCACTTGGTGGCCTTCCGCAAAGCCGCAGCCGCCTCCTCCGTGATCACCTCACAGCAGCCGCTCTGGGGGAAAAAACAACTCGGTTGCCAGGGGACCGTACCACGTCCTCAGCGTGGATCCCTGTGAGAGGTTCCTTGCCCCGAGGGCAGAATGTGCCATCTCTGGGGCACCTTTCAAGATTTGGAGCCGTTTACAAAACCCTCAGGGAAGTTGCTCTTACTTTGGTCATGTCTCGGTCCATCTTAACCACCTTCTCCATGTTGGCGCCTGTCCCGAGGCGAAAGGGGCGACCTTCTGAGCTACTGCAAACAGAAGGACCACAGAGGGTGAGAACGCGGCAGGGCAGCAGTTGGCTCTTAACAGCGCCACACCCGGCCCGAGTTACCTTAAGAGCGGCTGGAGGACCTCGTGAGACGACTGATCTTCCCGCTTGTGAATAAATATGGAAAGCTTGCCGTCCACGGCCTCGCTCTCTTCTCCTGGGTCTTTGTCTCCTTTAAGGGAACTTTTGGGGTTGGCTTTCGTGAGGGACGTATCTGGCTCCGAAGCGGTTGGAGAGAGAACCGTCTGGCATCCTATTGGGGGTGGGGGGGAGAATGAATTTGGATTTCAACGAGGAAATGTTCTCTACCAGCTTAATTTATAATCTGCAGCTCATTCGCCCATATATTATGGGGCAGATTCATCAAACACAGAACTCGAAATATCAATCTTTTACTAATTGGGCCAAGACCCCCAACCCCGAGATGCTGGCTGGGGAATTTTGGGAATTGGAGTTTACACGTCTCACAGCTGCAAAGGTGAATAAGGGACTATTTTGCGGAAGCTTCCCAGAGGTTTAGAAAGGAGATGCCGCCTTCTGAATCCTCCACATTGATAACAGAGGAAACTCAGCCACTCGCTACCTGGAACAACGTAATCCGCCAGCTTGGCCAAGAGCAGGGAGGCGATCTTTGAGGCCGGGTCGCTGGGATCGTCTTGTTCGCTGTTCAGGGAAGGCACGGAGTAACTCCAAGGGGGCAGCTCCACGTTCCCACAGTCCTCCACGCTCATGAGGGGGAGAGCAGCACGGCAGAGCTGAAGGATGATGAGGACCAGCTTGGGGGAGGGGCGCTGGTCCAGGAGCAGAGAGAGGAGTTTGGACACGCAGGCCGGCTGGCTGAGGATGGCTTTGCCAATGTGGCTCCTGGGGGGAGGGAAGGAATGAAGGAAGAAGGATCCCATATCAGGACATCTAGAGTGGAGAGCAGAACAGCTGCTGATAAGATGAGGGTTATTGCTCAGTAACACGCCGGTCACAGCAGGATTCGACCCCGCTGTAAATCAGGCCCTCCAATCAGAGGCAGTCTAGCAACCAGTGTTTCTCAACCTTGGTAACTTGAAAATGTCTGGACTTCAACTCCCAGAATTCCCCAGGAGAATCCTGGAAGTCCAGGCATCTTTTAACTTGCCACGGTTGGGAGACACTGGTCTGCTAGTAGCTCGGGTGGCTGGGGGATTCTGGGAGTTGAAGTCCAGACCTCTTCCAGTCGCCACGGTTGAGAAATGCTCTACCTGGAAAGGTCATTCAGAAGACTGAGGACGTCTTGTAGGGCGTCGTTGCCGGCTGCCTGGTTGCCGCAGCACTCGGTGGCCCGGGCCAGGTGATTGGTTAAGAGACTGGAGACCTGGCGAGCGAGGCCCGAATGCACCGCCTCCGTGGATCCCCCTGCAAAAGGATCAGCCCCAATGAGAGCGGTAAACAGTGTCTCCGGCCCCTCCTGCATCAGCGGGAGACCCTCCCCCCCTCCCCCCCAAGCACAAGCATCTCACCAAGGAGGCTGAAAAGCTGGGGAGTCATGCTGGTTTTTGCCTTCTAGTACATTGATTTAACTTTTGTACAAAGGACTGGACACAAGGGGGCTTTACACACACACACACACACACACACACACACACACACACACACACACACGTTCCCCCTGGACTCCCCATCCAGCCTTGCTCTTCCTGCAGGGCCAGCAAACCACCTACCTTCCTCCTTCTCCCACTCGACACAACGGTTGGCCAGCACTTGGAAAGCGGCCCAAGCCATGATGGCCACCTTCTGCTTCTTGGTCTGCTTCTCGCTGGAGCTGGATTCGGTCTGGCTACTCAAGCTGCACAGGCGATCCATCAGCTGCACCAGGCCGCTCCTCACCAGGCACTTCTCTTCGCTCCTGGGGTGGGGGTGGGGGGTGGAGGAAGCAGCAGTGGCCGGTCACATTTGGGTCTGGGGGAGACTGGCGAGGGCAAGGCTAAGGGAAACCCTGAGGCAAGGGCAGCTCCGGCCCCCTCCGACTCACCTGGTGTATGGTATGGTGCACAGGAGGCCGATGCTGTTGGCGCAAGCGATGGGGTAGCGCGCACACAGGGCCACCACCGAAGTCATGGTCTCCCCAAAGGCCTCCTGCACTTGCTCCACCATCCCTCCACAGGTGAGCTCTTCAATTCTGTGGAGAGGGAAAAACTCAGAGGCTCCCAAGCACGAGGCTCCCGCTGGAGGCGGTGGGATTATTAAACGTTGACGCAAACCATCTCAGAAAGTGGGAATCCTCTTGCTGGGATTTTTCAAAGCAGCTTTTCTCAACCTTGGCAACTTGAAGAGGTGTGGGCTTCAATTCCCAGAATTCTGGCAGCTGCAAGTCCACAATTCTTCATGTTGCCAAGGTTACGAAGTACCACTTTAGAGACTTGTTTCAGGAGCTTTGCTAACAAAAACAGCAACTTTACCCTGCAGGCATTCCCAGCAGCAGCCTCCCTTCTCCAGCCCCCCAGTCCCCTCTGCAGGAACTGACCGTGGGCCTCCCTGGAGCACCATCGTGACTGGGCCCACCAGGTGCGTCACTCCGCCCACGCGAACTGCAGCCGTCAGCAGCTCCCTCATGTGCACCAGAGCCTGCTTCCGGGTGTTTCCACGCCGCCATCGCGTCTGAGCAGCCAACAGGAAGTTGCTGCTGGACACCTAGGAGAAAAGCGGGGGGGATGAGTGGACTACGGGGGCCACTGACCCACTCACTTGAGCGAGCTCAGGGTGTAACCTTTCCCCTGAAGTTGAATTAAAAAATAAAGGATAGGCACTCCCATTGTGGCCAGAACAAAAACAAATTTTAGAACATCCTTAGACATCCCAACCTCCTGAATCACCTCCTGTTATTTAAATAATTAAATATTATTCATCCGAGTTAGTTATTTACATTATTTAAATAACTCAAAAGAGCTTTTAACAGCCTGGTGGATTTTAAATATTCATAGGTAACTGGGATTGGCTGGTTACAAAGGAACAGGTTTACTGGAGAACGGAATTGCTCATGTCCAGGTGAGGCGGTTGCCTTGGATTGGGCAAGCCCAAGAGGCGGGACTTACTGCTTGCTCAGGATTGGTCCCGATGAAGGCAAAGAGCTGTCCCAGGAGGACACTGTAGGTGGGCTTGTCCCGGCTGTCGTCGATGGCCAAGGACTGCAGGAGGGTGAAGGAGCTGCTCCTGTGGCTTGGAACGTGGCGCCGCCTGCGTGGAGACAGCGGGGTGATCAGTGGGCCTGTGGGATTTCCCCGAGAGGCTGACTAAGACAGCCTGAACTTTAATTCCAGAGAGGTGGATGCCGACCTCTGGCTCGACCTGGTGAACTCCAGATCTTCGTTTGCGATCATTTCCAGATCCGAGGGTGCCGACATGCTGCGCAGGAAAACTGGCTGGCGAACGGCATGGGAGATGACCTTGGTTTCCGAGGCTGACTTGCACGCTGCACGTTAAGGAGCAGAAAGAGGGATGACCCTTCACGGCCCCTGTTCAGTAAACCCACAAAGGACCGGGGGGGGGGGGGGGGGGGGGGGGGGGGGGGGGGGCTTCTCGATCTCGGTTGCGCAGGAAGGCGCTCAAAGGTGAGCACTTCTGAGAAGGGCAGACCGGCCCCTCCCCTCTCTCCCGCCTAACCTGGCGTCTCTGCTGGGGTGCCGGAGATGCTTCGGGTGAGGCCCGACTGGGCAGCAATGGTGACATGCAGGAGCAGCTCTGCTCGGTTCATCAGGCTCTTGACCAGGATTTTGGTCTTTGCCATGGGATGGGACGGCTTCTGGATCACCGAGTTCACCTCCTGGAAGAATTTCTCCCTAAAGAGCCGGGAAGGGTAAAGCCCAGAGAAACAGACAGGTCGGTTGCCTCCTTCTAGCTCCAGAAAGAGGCAAAGGGTCAGACAGACTCTGCTTCCGAGGCTGGGGAGCAACCCACACACACCGCCTCCCCACCCCCCAATGAGGAAGGAGCAGCGGTGGACAAACAGGCTTCCCATCACAACATCACAACAGTGGCACCAACCTCAGTGAAAGGACCATGTTCTCGAGATCTCCTCCATCAAAAGAAATCTCCTTCATTGAGCACAGAAGTTCCAATTCTTTCATTTTGCTCTGAAAGGAAGGGGGGGGGAGGAGGGGAGAGAAGCAAATATGTGGGAAAAAGGGACCAGGGAAGTTCATTTCTCTTTCTGAAGGGAAGACCCGTGCAAGAACCGATTCTTCATGGGGTGAAACCTGGGCCTCCACATTGAGAAACAGTCTATCCCCAAGGATCAGATGCCCAAGGACAACCCTTGAAATAGGTGAGCCTCTCAGAAGCTTCATCGGAAGACCAGGATCCAAGATCCCATATCTATTTTTTCACTTGATTTAATTGATATGCTTCTTTTGGCCTTCTTGGCAAGAACTCCTAAGGTTTCTGCCAAATGAAGGATTCTATTTCCGCACAAACGGCTCCCTTGCACCAGACTGAGACCCTTTCCCAGGTATCTGGAAGAACTAAAACCCCAAGAGACACGATTTGTGACATTCTGTTCTGCTTTATAACCCCCAAGACTTCCCAGAACCCTCCAGAGACCTCTTGCCCTGCCACATACGCTTGGAGAAACCAGCTGTTCCCAGGGCCACCAGCAGACATCTGATTTCCAACAGAGAATCAGGCAGGCAGTTTTAAAACTGCATGTGGTTTGCCCAGGAGCAGTGAAAATTACAACTCCGCCTTTTGACAGGAATCGAGAGAAAGCTAATTCAGGAAGAAGCCGACACAAAACCAGCCCAGCATAATCTGAGATTCTTGGCCTTTACCTCGTTGAAGTGATAATCGTAGAAGAAGGGCACATTGTTTTCCAGCTTTCCATGCATGGCGTCTTCCACCTCACTTTGCCATTTCTGCTCCAGTTCAGCCACACTCTGGCCAAAAAGGAAAGAAGCAGCATGAAAAAGCTGGACCCCTCCCTCCCTCCGCAGGAGGGGTTCAGGAAAAAGAATTCCCGCCCAGCCCCCGGTGAGCCTCCCGGGACACGCAGCCGAAAGCAGAGGCCAGATTCTCACGGCAGCCTTTACCTGCAGTTGTCGTTCCATGGCGTTCAGTTTCTTGAAGGTTTCCCCCATAATTTTGCAAAGGAGGTCGTATTCCTCAGCGTGCTCCTCCTGATACTGGAAGTTGATGAGCGACTGGAGCGCGTCGACTAGATTCAAGTGCTTGATCACACACGAAACCACCATTTCTTCCATCACATCTGGCTGGATCACCTCTCTGTTGTGGGCGAAACCCCCCAAAACACAGAGAGGAATCAACGTTTGACGAACGGACCCCCTGACAAGTATCTGAGCAAGGCAAGAGTTTTCTCCAACTGCAGATCTGGAGAAAGCAAAGGTGACCAAAAGAAGTTCACACAAACCTGATGCTGGGTCGAAACTGAGGGCGAGCGCGGCCAGATATTTCCCTGAGCTTGATCATAATTCCAGGCGGGAGTCGAATGCGGGGCAGGTCAAAATAGTGACCCACAGGTGGGACAAGGACGTCTGATGGGTAAGTGAACTCCTGGTCTTCCTCAATGGTGAGAGGCAGCGGGGAAGGGCTGGGCGTGAGGGCCGGGGAGATCACACCATTGGCTTCCACTTGCCACTGGCATCTGAAACGATGAAACCACACAAGGAACGGCTTGGCCTTTGGTTTCAAAAAGCAGGAAGGGGTGCTAGGAAAGACACTGGGAAATACAGAGCTTCCTTTCAGGTAACCATCTGCTGCGAATAGGAGGCTTTGCTTATGGCGGTGAATCTGCGGCTGGCCTCTTCCTTCCCACCCCCTCCTGGTCTGGGCTCCCCACCTCTGCAAAAGTTTGGACCGCAGAAGCTCTTGACACGTTTCCTCGTCCTTGGTTATCTCCGGCCCGTTGTACAGGATCCTCAGCATCGAGCAGGCCAGGACGGACAAGCCCAAGGCCAGGTCGACCAGGAAGGGCAAGCCGCCCGAGACGTCTTCCGAGGATTCCTAGGCAGCCGAGGGGGAAGCAGAGAGAATGCAGAGAGAGTTGGCACCTGGTCTGCACACAGGTGAGCCTGCGCGCGCGCACACATGCGTTGTCCAATATGAAATAAAAATAAAAGCCGCAAGCAGAAAGAGAGCCAACCCAGCAGAGCACAAATCCGTAAAAAGTCGGCTCTAATGCAAGGAAGCTGGAGGGAGGGGCACCTACATGTTTACTAGGCGAATACATGGACTTCTTTCCATTCAGGAGCAGTGAATTAAGTGACGCGTCTCCTTAAGCACATCCTGTGCTCGGTCTCCCCACCATCGCCCTGCCACCCCTTGTAACTGGAAGAGTGATTAAGCCGTGTTCAGATGCTTCCAGGATTGAGCTGAAAAGCTGCAGCCCATACCTGTGCTCGGACTGTGCAGGCGAAGCCCCACATGGCTTTATCTGGGGTGTTGTGTTCTCGGCCACTCCGCATTTCGAAAGAGAAGGTGACGGTGTCCCCTTCCACCTGACGGTTTGGGCGAGAAGAGAGTCCGTTATACAAGCAAGCGAAAGGCGAGTCTCCACATGTTATTATTACAAGACACAGAACGAAATCTGGAAACGGCGTTCTCCTCTGCGTATTACGCCCGCGATCCAGGAAATCTATTTTTCTACAAGTAAGCGGCTTCTTTTTTTTCTTCTCTGAGTTGGAATTTCATCAGGAGGGACAGGAAAGGGCTACTCGGTACCTTCACTAAATCTTTCGGCCACCCAGTCCCCAAGACGCTGCGGCTGCCGTATCCTAAGGTGTTGCCTCCGTATTCGGCAACCTTCCGGCTGTTTGTGTTGGGCCCAGCGTAGATCACCAGCTGCAGCAGAAACACAAGAGACAAGGAGAATGGCACGAGGGCAGATCGAAGCCGCGGAACCATTTCTTAAGAGCTCCTCGGAGGGGAGCCAGCAAGTAGAGCCTAGATAGTACAGTGGTCTAAAGCCCTGTTATTAACATCAGCTGCCTGCAATTATTGCAGGTTCGAATCTCACCAAGGCTCAAGGTTGACTCAGCCTTCCATCCTTTCTAAGGTGGGTAAAGTGAGAACCCGGATTGTGGGGGCAATAAGCTGACTTTGTATATAAATATACAAAAGTAGGAAGGCTATTGCTTAGCGCATTGTAAGCCGCCCTGAGTCTCTGGAGAAGGGCGGCATATAAATCAAATTAAAAATAAAAAAAAAAAGTAAACGGCCCCATCTTGGATCTTCTGACCTGAGAGAGCACCAAGGGAAACTTCTCCCAAGCCAACCCTTCAGAAGAGGCTTCAGGGCTGCTCCCAGGCTGGAGTTTATGCTCTGGCCCCGACTGACCTTATCGTAATCGTACTGTGAGGAGCATCGGCTGTCGAACCTCAGGTACAAGCAACGGGCTCCTGGGATGTGCACCGTCTCCTTAAATTTGTAGTTATCTCTGACGGGATGAACGGTCTCCACCGTCTTGCCAGCGGCCCAAGGAGCTGGGATTTTCAAGCCGGTAAGGAACCCCGGCTCTTCTTTCTCTTCCAGCATCCTGGCATCAGATGTGAAAAAGAAAAAGTTTATCGAAGGAGTAACTTGGTAGGATAGATTAAGCTTCACCCAATGGAATTGTGGAAGCCAAATACTGGCATTGCTACCACCATATGACACTGGGCAAAAACTACCATCTGGCCCACATGTCGCTTTTGGAACGTAATTATTTATTTATTTGCTGATAACGGGCCTTAAGGTTGCTAAATTCATGGAGAGGACCCAGATTGTTGGGGGCAATATGTTTAGTATACTATTTAGTATACTGTCTTTGGTGTAAGCCGCCCAGAATCCTCGGAGAGTGGGCGGCATAGATATATGACTAATAAAAAATAATAATAACAGAGAAGGAAAACTCTGGTTCTTTCACCAAGAGCTGCCCTATCTTGGCGACTTTTAAGATGTGTGGACTTCAACTCCCAGAATTCCCCAGGGCTGAGAATTCTGGGAGTTGAAGTCCACAGGTTTTAAAGTCGCTAAGGTTGGCTACTCCTGGCTTATTCCCAGCACTTCACAAGCTCACAAATTGGTTTTTTTCATACAAGGCAAAGTTTTTTTCTTTCGATGATCCCTTCAAAGCAATTATGCCAGGCACAAAATCACCAGGGAGTGAAAGAGAGAGGGAGAAAGATAGAAAGATAGAAAGATAGATGGATGGATAGATAGATGAAAGAAAGAAAGAGAGAGAGAGAGAGGGGGGGGGAGAGAGAGAGAGGGAGAGAGGGAGAGAGGGAGAGAGAGAGAGAGAGAGAGAGAGAGAGAGAGAGAGAGAGAAGGTTAATAGAGGGGACGCTCTGATGCTTAGGCCAGTCACCTCTCATCAGGGAAGAGCTTGCTCCTCGGTTCAGAAGCCCCTGCAGGAGAACCGCTGACGTCCGAGAAAACCGGAGACTGAGTTTTCAGCAACAAGGCCGTCTGCAACACAACACCAGGCAAACGGGTCACAAGGCACGGAGGGGGGGGAGGGGGGGGGGGGGGGGGGGCGAAGTGACAAGGCCAGGGGGGGGGGGGGGGGGGGGGAAGCAGGCGGTACCTGGCTGGTGTAGAGGACCAGCTGCACCAGCTGAGGCATGAGCGGATCGGCCACCATCAACGTCTGGAGATTCGGATGCATCAGGGAAGTCAGCAGCACAGGAAGCAAGTGGCCCAAGATGGTGGCTTTGGTCACCTGCTCCAGGCCTTTCAATCTGCAATCAAGAGTTCCCCCCCACCGCCACCATTGAGCTTTGTGAGGGTGGGCCTGGGAGGGGCCTCCTCAAGGAAAGTTCCCTTCAAGCCGTGGACCCTCCCTCCTCGAACTTCACAGTTGGAGCCTTCTGAAATGGACTGCCCAATGATTGCTGACTCGGGGATGTTCAAGCTTGGCCGCTT
>WNWU01000081.1:1335382-1360421 GCA_012654045.1 Ptyas mucosa
TAAAGTTGCCAATATTTGAAAAACATTGCCACAGATGATCAGGCTTGAATTTTGTTCAATTTCTGGTTGAACAAGAATGAGATTCAGCCTGTACTCTAAATCGGGGTGTCAAACTGGATTTCTTCGAGGGCTGGATCAGAATTGCTGTTCTCTTCCATGGGCTGGCAGTGGGGGAAAGTGGGTAGCGGTGGGGGGACAGGGGATGGGATGGATGCCTTCTGCGGCATTCTGCCAGCCAAAAACAGGCTGCATGGAGGCCCCATGGGACGGTCCTTTGGTATTTCCAGGCCAGCCCCACGGGCCAGATTTAAGCACCCCATGGGCCAGATCCGGCCTGTAGGCCTTGAGTTTGATACTCCTGCTCTAAATTGCTGTCTTCTTGCTGGGGGAGGCAACAACCCAGAGCACATCTCGGATCAATCAAGGAGTCAGCAAGGCCCACGGAGTGGCAGCAGATCAAAACTCTCCAGTGGGGAACCCCATTTCCTTCCAAAACACACAACAGACTAGCACTGACGATGTTACCTAGTTTGGGTAATGAAATGTCTGCAAGAAAACAACCAAGTTCAAAGAGCACCAAGGACCCCTCATAAACACAGCAGAGACACACAAAGGAAGCCTCCTCCTCCTCAACACATTAGGATCTGGGCTGTCGGGGTAACCTCAGGTGAACAAAAGCGCGCCTCGATCAGGTATAGATACCTGGAAAACCACCAAGATGCAGCGTATGATGCAGGTGTCCCCGTTGACCATGGCTTTCTCCATGATGTCACAGATGCTGCTGAGGTGATGGGCTTCGATCGGGTGTTGCTTGGCCAGGAAATTTGTGATTGGCATATTGTTACTGGCTGCCAGCAGGTTGAGCTGATGGATGCACATGGCGCCCACGTGGTGCAGCAACTGGTTGATAACCTCGTTGGTGGCTATGGCATCTCCTGGAAAAAAACCATCACGTCCTTTTTAAAGACAATAAATCACCACCGACAAAAAAAGGGACAGAGCGGGGATGCCGATTATTGCTCAGAAATAATTTCAAATAAACGGGCTACGGGAAGTTCAGGTTATTACCAGTGCTGATGGCACTTTTTGCCTCCTACCTTGTGGCTCCAAGATGACATGGCTGACTCCCAGCCTCTGGCAGATGTAATGGAAGGCCTGGTTCCCAGGGTTGCACCACTGATCAATGTAGTCGTTGGAGCACGTCCAGATCATGTTGTTCATGGCATCGTAGCATGCGCCTGGACAGAAACATTGGTAGCTCCCTTCATCAAAAAGGAACAGGGATGCAAAGCGAGCAAAAGCTTACAACAATCCAGAGATACCAGTTGCTAAAATATCTCGGCCTCTTCATGGAACAACTTGCCTCCAGAGGTTATGGATGCTCCAACACTGGAGGTCTTTAAGGAGAGACTGGACAACCATTTATCTGACATGGTATACAGTCTCCTGCTAGAGCAGGGTGGGAGGTTGGAATGGATGACCCCCAAGGGCCCTTCCAGCTGTGTTATTCTGTTGTGCGTGTACGTCCACATACTCATATCTTGGTGATAAATTTGTCTTCTTTCTCCGCATCCATTCCCACCAACAGCAGACTGTTGGTGGGTTTTTTTAGTATTCACGAGTTATTTGCTCTTAAGAAATTTCCACCCAAACATTCTGTCAAAGCTCAGCTACTTAACGGCTAGCGAAAGCCACTCTGTGGAGTTTAATTCAGAAGGTGCCGGTAGCAGCCTGCATCTAGGGCAGACATTCGGGGCTTACCTAGGCCAGGGATGAGGGCCCCACGTCCAAGGGAGCTCCCAGCAGCATCAATGAGGTCTGCTCGGCTTGCAAACTGCCCATCTGAGAGATTGTACACCAAACTGGAAGCTAGGACTTTAAAGAAGGAATCGGCCATCAATCCCTCACGTAATTCTAAGAACAAACTGCGCGTAAGGCAGAGCCAAAGCTTAACCTTTGGGGGCTAAAACCACCTCTTGGAAGAGTCAAACCAGCCTCTCCGACTTCAGTGGGGAAGTGCCAAAGCCAAAGCCACCCCAGGCTCTCTTCTCCTCCCCCCACCCCCACCCACCAGGCCGAGAGGGAAGAGAACTTACTTTTCAAGGATGACAAACCGCTGCTTCCCCCGAAGAGAGACCGGGTGGCAGAACTGCCGGAGCCTCCCGGAGGAGGGATTAACATCACCAGGTATGTCCCACAGGTGTAGATCGGGGTCTTTCGTAGCATTTTGAGAGGCAGACCACAACTAGTGTTAGCAGCTGGGGGGGGGGGAAGGAAAGGGGAGTTGTGAGAAGCACAGGGAGATCATTTTGCCCGGCAACTGCAAGCAGAAGAAGACATGAAGCACCTGGACCAATGCAGAACTCTAAGAAGTGGCACCAGGGAAGTCCTTGATAAGACACCTCAGACAAGCAGGTGCTCTACCTGCTTTCTGACGTATTTCGCCCCCATTCAGCAAGAAGGCTCAGCTGTCCCCTTGGGCAGGGAAGCCACAGAAGCAAGGAAGAAAGGATTCCTGGGCGCAATTTGCCCCTTACCTGCCTGGTCCTCTTTCAGCGTATTGGAGATGGTGGAGCCCGTCAGCGCAGCCAGGGTGGCCGAGGGAGAGGCTCTGTACCTGGAAAGCCTGCTGAGCAGCATCTCGTTAATGCTCTTGGCCGAGTCCCCCTCTTTCCTCATCAGGATGATGCGCTCCTGGAGGGGCCTGGCGGTGCAGAGGCCGTTGTCCACCTGGGCCAAAGAGCCAAACCAAGGAGAGAGCTCTCACCGGTCGGCGTGATGTTCATGGGAACACGGAGGATATCTGTGCCAGGCAGGCGCCCCCCGTTTGTGCCCATCTTCTGGGGACAAGACTCACCTTGAGTTCAAAGATGTCCATGAAGACCGAGTGGCCCTTGGGGGTTTTTTCATTCAAGCTCGCGGGAGACCAGATCCAGTAGAAGTAGGTCCCGTCTGAAGAGAGGTGGACGGTGGTCATGGTGCTGCCTATGGGAAAGTGATCGGGGGGCATTGGGAGAAGCTGGCACACCTGGGCAGAGAAATGGGGCAGGGGGCAGAAGGGAGGAGAAATTCGGTTTTACTGGCATTTATTATGACACGCTGATCCCGAAAGTATCAAGATGCTAAGTGGTTCTGCATACTGATATGCCGGCCTGACATTTACAATTAAAATCAATATTTATATTTCAAACAGACGCCACAAAGAGATGGAGCTGCTTCTTCTTCTTGTTTTAAGAAAGAAGAGTGCTGGAAACAAAACAAAATTTGTTCTCATCATGGCAAAACAAAAGACTCACAACTTGCAAGGTCACACTTGCTGATCAAGCACATTGGGAAGTGAACGAGATTTTTAAAAAGCTTCTGTCGATAGCCACACCGCATAAGAACTTTCTGCCCTCCCCACCACTGGTCGTTTCCCCCTAAGGTTTAATCCTTCTCAAAATTGGAAGAAGCTTTACTATCCTGGTATCCCCACATCGGAAACCCTGAAGTCAGTCCTAATGTGCAGACAGGTTGGGAGAAAGAGCTCCACCAACATGTTCCAAAAGGAAGAACCGAGTTCTAATTGGGACTCAGTAGTTTCCTTCGTCCTGCCTGCCGGCACTAGCAGATCCATTGTCTAAACCATCCTAAGGTTCCTTTGTGTAATGACTGGGTTGCGACGCTAAGCAGCAACGGGCTCAAGTAACGGATGCTCAACGTTTGCCTGCTGCTGTCTCAGCTCTTGGACTCTTGGCCGGAATCGCAGATGCAGCCAGCAGACAATCTTGTGCTAATCCTCGGACATTCTCAATAATGGATTTCTAGCTTTCAAAGGGAGACCGAGAGCCTGAGTCATCTGGGAAACATCCCGGGCAGAGTTGCATGTATTGAGTTGGCTGGCATAGTTCTCAGATCCTAAGTCATTGCTGGCCAGGCTGAGCATTTGTGGGCTGATGAAAAAGTTCCCCAGGAAATGGATGCAGGTGCAGAAGGAACTTTTCTGATTTTCTGAAAGACCACCCGGCTTTCCAAAAGGCAAGGACAATTAATTATGATTAAAGATCAGGGTGTGGGGGAGAAACCGGACCACTCGTCTCAAATCACAAACAAGGCACTGGAACAGACAGTAAATCTAAAAACCGCTCTGATTTTACCTGAAGAGTATTCTGATCGATGACCTGGAAAAGGGAGTGAGGTTTACTGTCGAAAGAGACCGGCCTGTGGAGCAGCCGGCCGTTGCCGAAGGCCACCCAGCCGGATTCCAGCTCCTCGTTGCGGGAGTACACAAAGCCTCTGAAAGGAAGAGCAGGGCAGCTCTGAATCAGGCACTTCTGTTCGTGGCTCCCATTCCTGTCCTTCGTTCCCTCCTGAAACCCACCCAGTATTGCCTTTCTCTCCATGGCCATTCCTCTCTGAGACCGTGCTGGGCTTACCGTAAAGTACCATGTAATCCAGAGCCCAATTTGCTGATTCCCCGGCCAACGGAGTTGGTGGTATAAAGATAAAGTCCATCCACTGCCAGGCAGCGTCCTAAGTCTGCATCTGCAAGAGGCGTTCAGGAGGAGGAAGAG
This sequence comes from Ptyas mucosa, assembly GCA_012654045.1. Lineage (NCBI taxonomy): Eukaryota > Metazoa > Chordata > Lepidosauria > Squamata > Colubridae > Ptyas > Ptyas mucosa. Next base: position 1,339,936 of record WNWU01000081.1, read on the forward strand.
GTTATTTTCAAAGCCACAGAATTTGGGGAAAGAACAGTAGAGAAAACTGTTTTGCTTTGAGCCACAACTAACCGTCATCTGCCTACAATGGAGGACTTTCTCCCTGCCACCCTTGTTAGGTCTACCGAAGGCCAACAGATTTTTTTCCATCGGGGCCAAAAAAGCTTGATGCACTAGTCTCATTTTACAGTTAAATCTTTTCCTATGTCCAATTCTGAGCACTGACAACTGGAGAGCATCAAGAAGAAAGCTGCGAACCTGGAAGAGAACACCTCCAGGGGCAGGAGAAAAAAAAATTGGCCGCCATTAAGCCGGAGAGAAGAGAGATGAAGAGGCTGGAAGAACAGTTCCTTGTTTTGGGGGTCAGGGTTGCATTTTTATTCCTGCATTTTAAGAGAAGCAGCCTTCTTACAAACACCAGAGTTTGCTCTGTTCCTCACTCTGAAGGAGGTTAATTCCCCGTGGGATAAAACCTTCTGACTGCCTCTACCCTGCTGTCATTTTAGCCATGGCTTCTGCCTGTCTTGAAAATATCACACCTTGGGTAGTCTAAAGGCAGGAACGTCTAGCCTTCCTGCGTTCTTACCTTTATTTTCTGAGCCAGAGCCAGGGTTAGCATCCGGTGCCGGCAACATGTCCTCAAAGCCCCAGGATACCATGTGTTTGCCCCCTAGCAGGCAGGAGGGCGATCCGGGCCCACCTTCTAAAAGCAGCAGCCTTCAGGGGGCAGATGTGGAGACACAGACACACACACATATATAAATACACACTTCTCTGAAATAGAAACAATTAACTACAGAAAAATAGAGTTAACCTTTAGGGGCTTTTAAGGGAAGAGGGCTGTGCCACGTTGACGTACTTTGACTTTGTATTATTGGGAGAAAACAACGAACTTGGCATTACTGAACTGATGCATGTGGTTTAGAGCAATATGTGGGGTGCTCCCCATCCAACCCCCCCCCCACCTTCCTCCTCCTCACCTGTACAACACATCGGCCACAGGCAGGGATCCCAAATCAGTCTGTTTTTGTAGGAGATGGACGGTGTGAACAAAGGTTTTGAGGGAACCCCTGGGAAAGAGAGAACAAGGCAGTGCTCACTCTTCAGGTACTGTAAGGTACCAACGGAGGTGACAGAGCTCTCTAAACAGAGAAAGACCTGACACTAATGCCCGGATAAATCAATCAATCAAAAGACTTGGGGACTGATGCCCATATATTGTATATTGTTCCGTTTCCAATCAGTGGACACGTGGCGGTAAGTGAAAGAGTGTTCAAATCCACTGGAGAAAGAGAAAGCAGGAAAATCTAGCTAGGGGAGGATCAAGAGTATCCTTGAACTGTTTTGTACGGCGGTCGGAATGCAGAAGGACACCAAGAGCGAAGAGAAGTTCTCGGCCGGTTCCGCTTTGAGGACTGTCCCAAAACTCAGGGGAATGAGGAGCCCCACCACTTCAGCAGGAAAAAAGAGACGGAAACACGCTCTGGGGCTGCTCCCGAGGCTTCTTTTCCTTCCCTCAATGCCCAGTCAAGAGCGGGAGCTGCCGAGAGCCCTGGTGAGTGGGAAGGAGCTTTGGCCTTCAGGGATCAACCAAGAAAGCTACGAGGACTGGGGTCAGGTGCAAGGCCCCCCCACCCCCCCGGCAGTTTGCTCTCCTTCAGGACGACACAGAGACCCCTGAAATAAACCAAAACATTTAAACGGGGATGGGAAGAAACCAACATGGCCTCCTACAAGCAACAGGCAGTCCTCAACATACCACTACATTGGAGCCCAAAATTTATGTTGCTAAGTGAAACATTTGTTGCTCATTTTGCCTCATTTTACGGCCTTCCTTGCTTCAGCGAATCACTGCAGCTGTTAGTCACACAGTCGTTAAGTGAATCTGGCTTCCCCGTGGACTTTTACTTGTCAGAAGGTCGCAAAAGGGGATCACATGACACCCCCCCCCCCCCCGGGACACTGTGACCGTCATAAAGATGAGTCAGTTGCCAAGTGTCTGAATTTGGATCACGTGACTACAATGGTCGTAAGCGAGAAAAATGGTCCCAAGCCACTTTTTTTCAAGGCCATTGTAACTTCAGCGTGGGAAAGGCGAGGAGAGCCAGGAGCCAAGCAGAGGTTTCCTGCTCCAAAGGACACCAGAAGACCTTCCCACCCCCACCCCCGCCCTTCCTCTACCTGGCGCAGGCCAAGGCCACCAGGGCAGCGGCGGCGTTCTCCTTCTGCCTGTGGGGGATCTGCTGGCCGCTGGGCGAGGCCTCCTCCAGCCAGGAGCAGAGCAGAGTCTCGATGCCGTTCAGGCAGTCGGCGGGCTCCTTGGTCAAGCTCAAGGGCTGGCAGTCCCGGAGGCAAGTCAGGAGCACCTCGGCGGTGACGTTGCCCAAGGAAGGGTCTGTCCTGCTCTGGGACTCGATCAGCGGGAAGACCAGGAGCAGCCCCATGCGGGAGGTGAAGGGCGCCTGCTCCGACTGCTGCAGGAGGCCCTGCCGCTTGAGCAGAGCCAGGGCCTCCTCATCGCCCGAGCTCTCCCGCTCGTGCTGCTCCTCCAAGGCCAGCTGGCGCTGGGCGTTCCACAGGCCCCGCAGCGCGTTCAGGCGGTACTCCAGCAGGCGGGCGTAGGCGTTGCTCTGGTTGCCGCAGATGGCGCGCAGGCGCTCCGACAGCTCCGTGGGGTTCTTGGTCTCAAAGGTTAAGATCTGGAGGGGACAGAAAGGAGACCTTCAGGCTCAGCCAGAAACGGCTCTTAGGAGACCTTCTTCACATCCCTTCAATGGGTAAAGCCCAAAGCCATGCAGGAGAGGAAATTCATCAGTCAAAAGGGGTAGAATAACTGCAGCTCTGCAGGCTTTAGAACAGGGTTTCTCAACCATGGCCACTTTAAGACGGGCGGAGGGGGGGACTTCAACTCCCAGAATTCCCCTGCAGCTTTGCTGGCTGGGGAATTCTGGGAGTTGAAGTCCCGTCCCCCATCTTAAAGTGGCCATGGTTGAGAAAACACCGAGTTTTCCAGAAAGGCCAACAGGAACTAATATCCAAGCTACTGTCTTTTCCCCTTATAAAACCCATGGTGGCCCTTGGCATTAATTCACCTCTGGTCAGAATCCTGCAGCTATTTAATGGCTGCCCTAAGAAAAGACACAAAGCTTGATTCACTTCTGAACTTACGATTTTCGTGACTGCCATAACTACTTAAGAGCCTGAGCTTTTCTATCGATTCCCTCATACTATCGATTCCCTCATTTTACCCCATCTTGCAAGAGCATGCATCTCTCTCTCTCTCTCTCTCTCTCTCTCTCTCTCTCTCTCACACACACACACACACACACACACACACACACACGAGTGCTTTGATTAATGACCGATTGTCAAATCTGTGTTGTGCCAAGGCACCATTAAAGCAAAACCGCTATCCAGATTTAAGATTTCGGATAATGTTACAATTCGCTTTATGATTGGTATCAGATATTTATGAATTCACAACCTTTTCTTGGTTGCTTTATATGGCTCGTAGGTGACGTTAGATGACATATAAAACCAGTGCTTTGTTTTCTGAGCAACTTCAACGGCAAGGAGCAAGAAATAGGATTACCTAGAAAGGATTTCAAGGCCAATTAGCCAAATAAATACAAGCTGACATACGTAGTTAGCTAAATGCTGCAAACATTGATTTAACGGGGTCCAAACTCACAATGGGTTTTAAAAAATCCATTCGGTTTTCCAGCATTACAAATTCACCATGGCATCCTACAAATTCTAAGACCGTGCAAAATTCAATAGAGGCAGTTTCTGCTTTTAACATCCTTTAATAAGGAAAATGTTGTGATTTCATGCAGGGAAATAAGTAGTGGCAGTAAGTTTAAAACGAATGGCCCTCCACTCCCAGAATTCCCCGGCCAGCGTGAAGTTGAAATCCACTTATCTTAAAAGTTGCCAAGGTTCTAAGGATTATGCGTGCTTCCACAGATTGGATCCCAAGAGAATAACAAACAGCCCCCGATTTGGGTCGAAGCCTTTACAGAGCTTGTACCCATGTCTCATTCTTCTCCTCTGTATATTAGTTCTCTGCTGACTCGGGATCATTGAGGACAGAATCCCCTATTATTTAGGGTTAATTCCCCTTGTTTTTAAGAACACGAAAGTAATAGAAGATCACAGCCAGTCCAGAGGCTTCTTGGGAACAAAGGAGAGCTGGTGCACGTATGTACGTCCCCTCCCCAAAAAATAAATGATTAGACCAGCTCTTGCAGCCGAGATGCCTGCTGTATTGGCAAAATCTATGTCCAGGTAAGCACAGCAGAAATATTGAAGTCTGAGAACAGGCCAGTAATGGGCCCCGAGTGGTTCTTTTCCATTGTGCCACAAGCAAAGTAGCTCTAAAGAGCAGGAGCTTCTCGATTTCCAACAGTCAACAAAAAGCAACTGGTGTGTGCTAGAACAATCCATTTCAGTCATGAAAGTGGCTGGGCTGCACACAAAGCAAGGCCAGGACAATCACAACTGTTTGTGCAACCCCAATAATGGGTGGCACACACTGACCGCCGAGAAGGGTCGGGGGGAAAAGGCACCTTTGGGAGGACTTCTCATGACCGATGCCTGGCACCGAGCCCTGCCTTTTGTGGTTTGGGGCTCTGGATGAAGGACCCTCTTGAGTCCTGCTAGTCCTGCGGTCCCTGTTTCCTCACCTAGGCTATATTCTTCACGTCTGTACTGGCAGTCCTCGACTTACAACAGTTCATTAAGTGACCGTTCAAAGCGACAACGGTGCTGGAAAAGGTGACTTAGGACCGTTTTTTCCAGAGATACCCCTTTGCAGCATCCCCGTGGTCGGTCACGTGACCAAAATTCAGATGCTGGTCAAGTGGTTTCTATTTATGACGGTTGCTGCATCCCAAGATCATGGCGGGTCCCTTTTGCGACCTTCCGACGAGTCAAGTCCACGGGGAAGCCGGGTTCGCTTAACAACCGTGGCAAGAAAAGTCGTAAAATGTGTGTGGGGTGTGTGTGTGTGCAAACCTCGCTTAACAAATATTTCACTTAGCAGTAGGAATTTTGGGCTCCATTTTGGCCGTAAGTTGAGGACTTCTGGTATAATCACTGCCCCGATGTTTTTATAACCATCCTGCTGTCTGGTGCCATCGGACGGTTTTTCTCTACCAGAATTCCTCACTCTTTGGAGGATGCTTGCAACAGACCCCGATGGCTGCTCACATCCCCACCACACAGGACACTCGGATGACGCACCGCATCCGTGTACGTTTTGCCAGCCTCTGGGCCGTTTATCGCGGGAACCACAGGTGCAAAAGAGAAAAAAAAAAGTGAGTTCCTGAATTAGCTCTACCAACGCTACAACGCCATCCTCTCCTTTGTTTGAATGAATTTCTCAACTTCGCCATTCCACTGAAATAATTTTTATATTGAAATCACTGGGTAGCCTACAAAGAACTCTCATTTAATCGCGGTCTCTCTAGGAACTTCTTTAACTGTGTTTGTTGAGCAACGGGAGCTAAAATTCGGCAGAAAGAGCAAACAGGCAGTCTATCTAAGACGTTGGGAAGGTCAGCGCTTTGTTTTTTAAAATAAACACTCTGAAGTCAAAGGGTTCTGACTGATCTCCAGGCTGGTCTTGAGAAGCGGAAAAGAGGTCAGAGTCGGTTAGCACCAGGATGGGAGACCACCAGGAAATCCCAGGGCTGTAAAATAAACTGGGAAGTCAATCCCAGAAGGATGCAATAAGAAGTCATCTCCGTACAGATGACGGTGCAGTTGAAAAGCAGGCCGCCAACAATGGAAAGCTCTTATTGCAGATCTATAGCACAGCCATCACTGGAATCCTATGCTCAGTTTTAGTCATCCTGTTTGAAAAGGATATGAAGAACTGGGGGTGGGCGAGTGCAGACAAGGACAACCAAAACTATCAAGACCTTGAGAAAAAGCTGGAACATCCGAGACGGATGGGAACAAAACGCAGAAAGGTTAAAAGAAAATAATGCCCTGGGTGGAGAAAAGAGGGCTGGGAGCTGTTGTCGTCCCCTCTCTCCATCGCTAGCAGCAGGGGCCGTTCAGTGAAGCCGTTGAGAAAAAAGAGCGGAGACAAAAGAAGCCTCCTTCACAGTGCGGCCAATTAATCTGCGGAATTCATTACCGCAAGAGAGGATGAGGATGTGATATGAAGACGACCAGGGACGAGGCACCGGATGAAGTCAGGGAGGACCCCCAGGCGGAGGGACATTCGTCTCAAAGGCTCACTGCTGCCTCTGTGTGGGGACAACCAGTTGCAGGGACCCACAGGAGGAGGGGACTGGGTCCCTACCTCTCCTGGGAACCCCAGAAGCGTCTGACCAGATGCTGTGAGACACAAACATGGACCCAGAGGAGAGCTGGCCTTCAGGAGTTAAACTGGAAGTCAAGAAACTTTACTCATTTTGAGCTAACTGTGCAAAGTTGCCACATGTAACCTGGGGTGTGCCTCACCCCACCAAAAGCATTTGGGATGAGAGTCTGATTCTCAGTCATCCAAGTCACGGTTGTTCCAGAGGTGCTTTTTCAGGAGGCAACTGGACTTTCTTGGGTTTTTTTAAGACGTTTCGCTTCTCCTCCAAGAAGCTTCTTCAGCTCTGACAGGATAGTGGGGAATGGAAGGACTATCCTGTCAGAGCCGAAGAAGCTTCTTGGAGGAGAGGCGAAACGTCTTCAAAAGAAAAAACAAGAAAGTCCAGTTGCCTCCTGAAAAAGCACCTCTGGGACATTTGGGATGATCCACTGCATTTTTACATGGGAGAAATGTAAATTGAGAGCCACTCAATAGTGAGATGGGCAGCATATAAATTTAATAAGCAAGTTCGATCCTGACCGGCTGAAAGTTGGCTCAGCCTTCCATTCTTCTGAGAGGTTGGTAAAATGAGGACCCAGATTGTTGGGGGCAATAGGCTGACTTTGTAAACTGCCACTGTGAAGCGGCATATAAGTCTAAGTGCTGTTAATAAATAAGTAAATAAGTAAACAGTAAAAATATTAATGGGCGCCAAGAGCTGTAGGCAGTAGCAGCTTTTCCACCTGAGTAGTATTGGACTGCACCTGTATCCTGCCACCTGAGTGGTACTGGACTGCACCAGCACCTGGTGTGGTGCTGGCCTTTGTACTCCAATTTATATGTTGAACATCGTTTGGGGAGAGCCGAGGGAAAGCAAAGGCTTATTATCAATTGCTATTTACATTTCAGGAATCCCAAACATCCACATTATCAGCTTCCATTCCACAACATGTTTTCTAAACAATTGTAGAGATTGTACAATTACCTTGAAACTACGGCATGCTCTCCGAGCAATTACTGCACAGGGCTGTCATGTGATTAATCATCATTTAAAGCAGGCTTGCAAAACTAATGGGCTGAATTCTATTTCTGGATGCAAACTATATTGATGCAAAAAAAAAACCCCAAACAAGAACTACTGCCTTCTGGACCACAAGACCCACGAACCATTCCATACTCTTTGACAGATCACAACAAAAACAAGTAAAAAGGGCCGTCAGCATTTATTTTAACAAAAGGCTTGCGATGTGCGGGCCAGTGTCATTTCCACCCCCTCCAACCCCTTAGAAAATACTCCATTCCTTGTCCACATGAAGCCGAGAAGAGTTGATGGCAGCCGGGGCTCCTTCCCAGCAACACAATAGCGTCCCTTCAAGCTCCCGACACAAACGCAGGTGACTGAGCATAAGCCTTCAATGCGGTGCCTGCTGAACCGTCCCCGTTTGGTTCACACCACCCAGCTTCTGACAAAGAACCTGTGTCACTGAGAGCCACCCGGCTGGGGAAGAGGGCGGAGTGACGGAGGGAGGCGCATCAGAAAAGCCGTAGCAGAAAAGACATAAGCAGCCCTGGGCTCGGCTGCCCCTATTTTTAGGGGGGGGGGGGAGAAGCCAAGGTTGGCAAACATCATGGTCCTCTCCTTCGGCTCTTGGATGGTAAACAGGAATAAACCACAGGCGCATGTCAGAACAAGGTGGGCCATTCAGCAGAAAAGCCGGACTAAGAGGATGCCCCTGGGTTGGGGGAAAGGATTCCCCAGGAGAAAAAGAGAGGAGGAGAGCTGCCCAACCTCTGGCCTCTGCTGCTTCCTTACTGCTGAATCACCTTTGCGACAGGCAGCCTGTCGAGCAATGTGGATGTAGCCAGACCTGCCCCAGTGTTGACATGCTCCTTCCTGTTCTTGGATGGGCACCTGACTTTCTACCAGCATCTTGATCTTGCTGGCATCACTGAAACACGCCAGGAAAGAAAGCAGAGCTGCTCTCTTGGCCCCCAGCCCAGTCTCTCTTCATCTCCCCCCCACCCCCATTTTCCATCTCCCAGTACACAGCTTCTCATCCTTCATCCTCCGGCCTTTCAGAGGTTGTCCTTCAACCACGCTTGGTCCTCCTCCTCCTCCTCCCACCTGTTTCTCCTCACTTGGGATGCCAGGCATCTCTCCCTCTCCAAGGGCAGCTTCTCCCATCCCTTCCCTTGGCCAGGATCACCTCTAAACTGTCTCCTCTTGACCTCCCCCCCCAGGTGTTCCTCTTCCTTCGCTGCCTTCCTTGGCCGTTGTCCCACATCTTCCCATCCCCCCCACCTCCACCGTGGGCCCATCCTTCCCCATTCCATCACCTTTATTGTAGTCGCCTACAATGGAAAGGCTCCTTCCAGAACAGGATTTGATGATTCACTGGTTTCCAGTGGGTCGGTTCCCCGTGTGGACAGGCTCCCTTCATTCAATCAATCCCTGACCCAGGTGCGCCTCCTTCCCCCAAACCCAGAAACAGATGTTGGGGAAATCACTAAGTGGGGGGGGATCCTTCTTTCATTTCTCCTTCCTTCCTCCCTCCCTCTCTCTCTCCCCCCTCATCCTCTCTAATCCTTCCTTCCTTCCATCTCTCACCTACCTTCCCTTGCTTTCCATCATCTCTTTCCGTCCTTCCTTCCTTCTCTCACCATCTTTCTCCTTCCTTCTCTCACCTACCTTCCTTCCATCTCAAATTCTTCCTTTCCTTCCTTCCACCTCTCACCTTCCTTCCTTCGTTCTCTAATCCTTCCTTCCCTCGCTTTCCATCTCTTTCCTTCCTTCCTTCCACCTCTCACCTTCCATCTTTCCTTCCATCTCTCACCTACCTTCCTTCCTTCCATCGCAAATTCTTCCTTCTTTCCACCTCTCATCTTCCTTTCCTTCTCTTCTTCCTCAGTGGGATCCCCAGGGTCCATATTTGGGTCCCTTTCCCTTGGTGCTGCTGCTGCTGCTGGTGGTCCCAAACCAAGGCCCAGCCCCCCCTCCCTTGAGCCTGTCCCCTTATTAACCCCCACCCCTCCCCCACCTGCCTTCTCCTCCCTCCCCCCCTCCGGCCTAAGGACGGGGGGAGGCCGAGGAAGAAGCCAAGGCGACGCCGCCTCCCTCGGGGCCAGGCCAGGGCCTTCCTTGGGGGGGGGGGGCGCAGAGATTCCCCTCAGGTGAAGGCCTGGCGACCCCCCCTCACCCGCCATTGTCCGAGCCCCCCTCCTCCCTCCCTCCCTCCCTCACCTCCAGCTCGGTGTCTCCGGGCTCGGCCACGCCGATGATCTCGCTGGGCAGCTCGGCCAGGTCGGTGACCCGGATCAGCCCGTCGTGGAGGAAGATGGTCTCCTCCTTCACCGACAGCCACTGCGCCGAGTCGGCGGCGGCGGCGGCAGCGGCGGCCGCCGCGGAGCCCGAGGCGCCCGCCGGGGAGCCCATCCAGGAGGCCGGGCGGGGACGGCGGCACCTGCCTCGGCGGCGGCGGCTGAGGGGAAGCGGGGATGCTCCGGCAGGCAGGGAGGCAGGCAGGCCGGGCGGGCGGCGGGCGGGGGGAGGAGGAGGAGGAGGAGGAGCGGCGGAGGCGGCGCCCTCAACCCCCCGCCATGATGGGCGGAGGAGGAGGCGGGGCCCAGCGGGAGCAGGAGGCGGGGCCTCCTCACGCGCCCGGCTGACGGCGCCACGCCATCTTGGAGGCGCGCGAGCGAGGGCCTCAGGCGGGAGGAGGGGGGAGGGAGGAGGAGGGGGGCCCGGCATGCCCCGCGCCGCCAAGGAGGGAGCGCGCGCGCCCCCGTTGCCCCCGCCCACTGGGCGTGACGGAGCTGGCCCCCGACGCCGCTCATTGGCTGGCCCACGATGGATCCGCCCAGTCCGGATCTCCTCAGACCGCAGTTGTCGCCGCCGGGGAAGGAGGTGAGGGTCGCCGGCTCTTCAGGCGGGGGAGGGGATCGAGCGGGGATGGTCGCTTTAAGACTTCGACTCCCACAATTGACTGACAAAGGGTGAAACACCAGGCCCAAACCCTGGAGATTGTGAGTTCTAGTCCCGCCTGAGGCATGAAAGTCAGCTGGGTGACTTTGGGCGAGTCCCCCCTCCCTCCCAGAGAAGCCTACCTCACAGGGTTGTTGTGGGGCAGGACTATCGCGCCTATTCCTCACCTTGAATTATTTATAGAAATAATAAAAGGTAGGATAAAGTAAATATAAAAATAAAATTGGTTTTTTGGTGTGTATAGCAATTTTTTAAAAACTTAATTTCCCCCCCCAATTAAGTTAATTTTGGAAAAATGCTGCTCATGTAACTATATAGTGGAAGGAAATATTGATACTCCCCCCTAGTCTGTTTTTAAAAATGTTCAGGATTGTAGCTTGGAATATAAAATCGAAAATTGTTTTAGTTTCCCTTGGGAGTAGTGAAGAAACACAATTTTTATCATTTCTTTGCACTGTTTTTGTTTGCATGTAGTTAACGGGCTTAATCAAGGCGATCTGCGCTGTCTGCTGCAGATAATATCATATCCAGCTGATATTTTATCAGAAACTTTCATTTGCAGCCGGATAAACTGGAAAGCAAACCTTGCTTAAAAGTGGAGAAGGGCGTGGCCTCTTCGTTTTCATGGCCATGCCATGTCTTCAGAGAACGGACGTTTAATCAAGATCAGAGGCATGCAAGACTAGAGCAACAGGGCCAGATCCTTGGTTCAACCCAGCACTGTCATCTCTTTCAACTCTGACACATACACGTGAAAGCAGATACTGTCCAAGCTGATCAGTCGTCCGCCCCTCCGACAATGATGAACAATAGCAATAGCTACCCAGCAGATTCAGGAACCATCGTTTGAGATAAAGCCTTGATCTGACAGCTGAAATGAAGGTGTTGCTGTCCACTTCTGGAAGATACTACCAATAGGATGACTGCTAAGCAAAGGAGAACCAAAAGCAGACACAAAGAATTCTGCCCTTTGAAAATTTTTGTTATAAATTATGCGAGGGCAGGTCCTCTCTTGAATCAGTTACCAGTAAAGATCTGGAAGACAAGCCACTGAAATTGTTTTAAATAACCGCAGAGGTGTTCTAAAGGGAGCTCAACCAATCTCATTGTACATATATTGTGCACTGACAATAAAGATTTGAATTTAAATAGATTTTGTGGTGCTTTAGGGTATTATCTAGGAAATAATTTTGGCTGTTTAGTAAAACATGCATTATTTGTCTTACCAGCTAATTTTGGCAGTTCTGGTGGGATAGGGGCTATCAAAATGCCGTGTTCAAAATAGCATAATGAGTATGCAGGCTTCCCACTAAATCAACACTTATCTTATAATCAAAGTCTTAAACAATAATTTAAACAATCAACAGGGCCTGCTGGAATATGCAAATTTTCCTGAGAGGATTGGGCTGGTTGAACAATACAAGAGAACATCTGGTCAGCTGTACAGTGTATTTTTATTTTAGCGATTAAAATAAACTCAGCTGCATGAGTCTAACATACCAGCCAATTAATTTTTTATAAAGTTTAACGCTACTTAATTAGCATAGAAAAAATAGCCATTTACATGCTTGGAAGTGTTTTGTTTGTAATGTTCATTATTATCAGAGGTGTGGGGGTGGGGAATGGAGGGGGGAAGGGAAGCAAATAATGCTGGCTGGGGAATTCTGGGACTTGAAGTCCACATGTGTTAAAGTTGCCAAGGTTGGACATCCCTGCTTTACACTGCACCATATATTGCCTTCAGAAAACAGGAAAGGGTATTTCTGAATATACACAGGAGATCCTCCTCTAAGGTGGTCTAATTGATTTAGAATGGTACTCAAGAATTTGTTTTCCAATTTAAATTGTTTTGCCAATCACTTTCTGCTTGTTTCCCTTCTGATTTTTAGCTCAGCTTCACACACTTTTTAATCCCTGAACTGTATTGTTCGTGGAAAGCTATGTAGATTGACTTAAATTAACATACATTTACATAGGGTGAAATATCATTGTATAATGGGATCAATGATCCTTTCAGGGATGTGCATTTGGGGCTGATCTCACAGTTGATAAATTGGGCAGGGTTGAAGTCTCATCACCCATACTCCTTTAACTATGACTCTACTCTTGATTACACTGAAATGACAGGATATTACCTCCCTCTAAAGATCATCTCAACATAAAGGGTGATACAACACATCAACATTTAGTAACACCGGTCTAGGGAGGAAGTAGTTCAAAACCCTGTGATCTTGATTAGTCCTACCTAGGAAACACAGAAGAAAACAATATACTGGAGGACAATAATGTGCATTTTAGCGGCGAGAAGTGAGCATAATATTTAACTCATGTTCCTGCAATACCTGCAACTCATTTAAAAACAAATTTAGTGGTTTAATCATCCCTAAATAACCATGGCTTGAAAAACCCTAAATATCTGCCTCTTATTTGACTTCTGAAAAGTTTTTGCCTCTTGTGGCAACACCCGAGAGCCCCCCAGGATCATATAATTCCATCCTGCGTGATTAATACAAGACCACCAATTATGAGAAGATTTAAAAACGTACATCTTTTTGTCCCAAGCATCTCACAGATTTACACGAATCATACTTTGGGCTACATAATTCAGCAGTGTGACTCCTTATTCTGGTAATTGGCTCTGTTGCCATTCTACCTGTTTGCACCAATAGACAGCTAATGACTCATCCTCCATTCCTAGGCACATCCTTGGAAGAGACCAACCAAATCCGAAAACTTCCTAAGTAAGTAAACATGCATGGCTGGTTCCCTCCCCCCCAAAAAAACTTAATATGAATTTTTTATTTGATGGGAACTAAGTTATACGTAAATTCTCCTTTTAGTTTTAGGGATTATGTTCATATTTTGTATCAGTTCACACTACACTAAGCCTTAAGTTGTGATCTACTAGCTAATCATTGGGTTCAGACAACACAGCACATGAATCCTGAATCAAGGATTATCTTTTTTTATCCTCTTTGACTTTAAATGCTTTACTAATGGCTCAGCACTACCTGATATATGGCAAAACCTGTCTGTGGGGATAAATGCTACCTTTTTATGGCCTTTGCTTAGAGCCAAAATAATATACACAGTTCTTTGTATATATTTCAAAGATAAATTCAATACAAAAATAAACAAGCACTAAATAATGTTGTTTCCTCTGTCCTTGATTTCCTGTACAATAAATCATTAAATCAAGCTTGGTTGTTATGACAAATACTTCCCAAGAGTCTCTGATTTAGACCAGTTCTTTGGGGATACAAAAAAAACCCAAAACCCTCTGATAAACCATGTTTCTCTTTTACTGCAATCCAGCCACTTTTCATTCCGGGATAATTCCCAAAATATAGGAACCAAGATATTTTCAATTAGTGTTCATTACTTTAACATAGAACATGAAATTTCAAGCAGCTGTGATGTGGCTGGAGTACGCTGTGAAACACTTGTATTAATTACTGAACATCTCGCATACTTTAATGAAGCTCCTCACTTCCAGTTTAATCAAAGAGAAATTTTTAAATTGCCTCTGGGTACATTTTCCTCTAATGTTTGTGCTTTGGGAGGGGGGGAAGTGTGAGTGAACCCCAAAATTAATGGAAAACATATTGCTTTCCTCCGCCCTAGACATTTTAGGGGATATAATGACATGTTTTTTCAAACAAAATACTAGAGTGTAACTCCAAAGTGCTTTTTCAAGAGGCTGAAAAAGCTTCTTGGATGAGAAGCAAAATGTCTTCGAAGAAAACCCAGAAAGTCCAGTTGCCTCTTGAAAAAGCATCTTTGGGACAACCATGACCTGGATGGCTGACAATCCCCATAGACAAGTAGAGTGTAACATCACTGAGTCAATTTTGTTGACACCAAGCGCGTTCATCCTACTCGTCTAACCTCATGCCAGGAGAGCAATTAGCACTACCAACAGCCAACCACACGGCTTGGTCCAATTCATCCTGTGTCCTTCCTCACCATTGACCTGCCTCCAGGATTGACGGGTGATTTCCTGTCATTTCCAAATTGTTTTGCCGAGCACTCCTCCGCACAAAGCAGCCAAACAGGCTCTGCTATCTGGGGAGGCAGCTTGCCAGGTGCAGCCTTCAGAACAAAGGGGCTGTGGTCTTCCTTTAAGCAGAAGTCACTTTTACAGGTTTCTCCGTAAGGACTGAACGGCTAATTTGTTACTTATCGTTGCAGCAAATTCGTACTGTGAGCCCTAAATAAGCAGCTGCTTGAACGCTTCTCATTTTAACCCGGTCTATTCCGACTAGGAGCCTTGGCCTGTGTGTGACCCCAGCCTGCTTTAAAGCGGAAACTGCCCGCCTTCACCTGGCGCGCCTGACTTGACGGGAGCCCCAAACTGGGTCAAGCTCCTTGCCGCCTTTCATCACACTTCCAAAAATGAATCACGAATGGCTTGCTTGGCAAGATTCCCACCCTCTGCAGGCTCTTCTGCAGAACCAGAGGGGGAGCTGCCCGGAGTTTGGTATAAAATGGGTGGTTATAGAAATGCTTTGAAAAAGAACGCTCAGAAGTTGCCATGGTCCTGAGGCTTTGTGAAACTGACAGCTACCTGGAGGGGTAATCAGCCCCAAATTCCTAATCTGCGAGAACCATCATGATGGCTACACCAAAACGGCTGGTCCTGCCCCACACAACAGTCTTCTAAATGGTGGCCTGTTGACCAAGTAACCAGCTGGATTCACACAACCTTCTAAATCGCAATCCAATAAAACCACGCAGTGCGATACATGAAATGAGCTAGAGATCCAGCCAACTGGAGCCCAGAAAGTGAGATTCAGACCCGACCTCTGTTGAGGAAAGCTAGATTATATGCTTCTTAATGCTTATGGCGTTATAGCTTTTCTCAAACCACAAAACCTTTAATTAACACAAACCGTGTAATTTTTAATTAACGCAATTGTCCAAAACGTAGTGCCTTTGTAAGGCTGTGATTCAAGCATTGCACACGAGCTCCCTC
This sequence comes from Ptyas mucosa, assembly GCA_012654045.1. Lineage (NCBI taxonomy): Eukaryota > Metazoa > Chordata > Lepidosauria > Squamata > Colubridae > Ptyas > Ptyas mucosa. The sequence continues at coordinate 1,355,206 of WNWU01000081.1, forward strand.
TCCTGACCAAAAGAAGGAAAAAACCCCACACACCACTTATTTACTAAGCAAGCATGCCAGTTGAACATGGACACATGAATACCGCAAGCGCTCCAAGGCTGGGGTCAGGTCTTCAGCACAGCTGTAGCTTTGCCCCACTGGCACTGAAGGCTATGTAGGCCAGCAGTTGGCAAAGCCTAGGGACGAGCCCTGAAGCAGTCGCCTGCAGAGTTTCCTCCCATTAACTAAACTGAGTAGGGAGCACATTTATTTGGCTTCAAACCGATCCCGAGTACTGAAAGATGAGAAGGAACCTCCCATAAAGAGTGATGGCAAATTTTCAACCATCGACGAGTCTGCTTGCACGCAGACAAACCAATATACAATACTAGCAAATAAAACCAGCAGAGCTTTTAGTAGTTTTTTCCCCCAAAACTTTTACTGTGGTATTTTCGGACTATTTAGAAGACCAATTTGTGAGGATAAACTCCATTGGAAAGTGAAAAGGTAGAACGCAGGTAGCCCCGGAGCTGAGGAACCTTCTTGATGACGGGCAGAAGCTGGGAGTCCACAGTCTTCTGGTCTGCTTTGCGCTGATCTGCAATCTCGTATTTCTGAAAAAATGGAAATGTTACTTCAGCCATTTATTCCTTTTCCCACGGCTGTCATCTGGGGGCCAGCGGTTCCTTCCCCGTTGCCATTTCTAAACAGCAAACCTTGCCAACGTTATTTCACAAAGTGCATCCACAATTGATTTATTTTGCTTTCCTAACACCCTCTTGGAAGAGGTTCTTTGGACTGTGACACGTTCTACAGAAACATGAAATATAGAAAGTTTCTATTTAATCTGCTTTCTTAAATGCAAAGATTCATAAACCAGGAGGGGCTTCAGGTGCTGGCCTCCCCCCTTGTTGGCTTTTGAGTTACGCAGAATGCAATCTTGGAAGCAGACTCAAGGCTAGCAGCTCTATACATACCGCTTTCTCAGTATCAAAAATTTCGCCCTCTTGATGTTTGGGCTTACGCAGCTTCTTCTTCTTGAAGTAAACGTCACTGAGATGCTTTGGAACTTTGACCCCCGAGATATCAACCTTAGTCGAAGTGGCAATGACAAACTTTTGGTGAGCTCTGCGCAGGGGGACCCGGTTGATAGCCAAGGGCCCTGAAAACAGAAGGCAAAATAATGTACACGGAGACCTCGGATGGTCAGAAAACACTTATTTCTCCCCAGCTTGTGGAGAAAATTCTCCACCCTTAGAGGAGACAGATTATTTCCTATCTTTTCTTCTTTCTATACCAAGACCCATTATGCAGAACAGCATGAAATTAAAGACGAACATTAACAAGGATCACAGAAAAGGAACAGAGGCTATAAACGTGAAATGAGCTTACCTGTCACAAGCAACAGTCCGCTTCCAAGCTGCTTCAAGAAAACCACCCGCTGGAAACACAAAGACAAGAGGGGAGAGAGTCAGTTGTTGGAATCCCTGCCTGCCTCCTGAATGCCCCCAACGAGAGGAGCCCCAAAGGCCCCGTTACCTTGCCCCTGTGGCGGCCAGTGAGAAGGATCACCACCGTTCCTGGGGAAATCGAAGCCCGCAGCCGCCTCTTGTGGAGGGAAAAAGGTTTTTTGCCGTGGCTCAGGAGTTTTCGGGGAACGTCCTCCGTGGGGTAGTATCTGGGCTGCGAGGAAGAAAAGACAGGCCTGAATTCAGGACCTTGTTAAGAATCAAAGCAGCCTCTTGAACGCAGAAGAGGACAGGAGCTCTCTCTCGGCCACATTGTTTTGGCCACAAGCTCTTACCATCTTGCGAAGTTTGACCACCCGGTTGCCTCCGTTCTTATCACCCCCAACAGGCTTTGTAACAGTGGCTGCCTCCTTCTCTTTCTTCTTTTTTTCTATCTGGGGGAAAAAACACACCAAAATTGTACCCCATCATTTCTTCTCCAATTTGACTCCCCCATCACAGTCCTGGTGGATACCCTGAGCAAGAGTGACTGGCCCAAAGTCCCCCCCCCCCCAGTGAGGTCCCTGGTGTACTCCAACGCCAGTCCCTTAACCATTAACACCCGTGTCTCTCTCTCTCTCTCTGTTTGACTTTGGTGAGTCAAACTTGCAGGCAATGGAAAAAAAACTAATTCGTCACTGGAGCACTCCTGTGATCTGCATCAACCCAGCTTAATGTCCTCCATGTTTAATGAGGAGAGTTATCTCATTTACCTCCAGTATGATTAAGGCAGATCAAGAAAAGTTTGTCCCTGTATTATGGCATTCTTTTGACAGATTAAAACCAATCGCTTTTGAAACACTCATCTTCCATAGATTAATCCAGTGTTTCTCAACCATAGCCGCTTGAAGATGGATGGACTTTAACTCCCATGTTGGCTGGGGAATTCTGGGAGTTGCAGTCCACCCATCTTCAAGCTGCCAAATGGTTTATACCAATCCATACCCATCCATTGTGCCAATTAACACGAAGAGTTGCAAAGTCTCCCCTCTTGCTCGTACCTTTGTCTCTGGCGCGTTGTACTTCCGCTTGTACATGGCCTTCCGTGCATACATGGCTGACCGGGAATACCTCCCGATCCCTCGGGCCAGCACCGGATTGCGGCTGGCATGGACCTTCCGGACCCTCCTGGTTTTCTTCTCGCCTGCCATCTAACAACAAAAAAGAGAAACATCCATTTGCAATTTGTAACTCAAAAAAAGCCAGAGGGCTCCAGATCCTGCGTCTTGGTACCCCCTTCTAGAGACACAAATCTCCACTTCCAAAACGTTGCAAACTGGTTGCACAGTTACACCAGATACCTATTTTTTTTACATACAGCTAAGCGAATACATACATACATACACACACACATATATATATACACACACACATATACACATATACATACACACACACATATATATATAGCAAACATGCAGTCCGCAAGGAAAACTAACTTTAAGATACAACCACTCACTCACTTTAGTTAGGAAGTATCAAGGAATTATTGGGCAGCGAGTTACAATTCAATGAGCAGAATCTTGCAATTTATATATAAGTCCCTTAACGGAGGCACGCCTGTATTCCGATTAACCACTTAAAAATCCCAACGTGTTTGGACACTATAGAAAGAGAAGCATCCACCCGATGCACGAGACTCCCAGCACAGTTGCAAGGTTGGGGGGGATCTGCCATTCGGTGCGGGCAGGGGCTGAATCCGCTTCCCCGGCCAGGTCGTTCCGGGCCAGACACCTTCCTCTTTGGATGGGCATTCCCGGGCGCCCCCTCCTCGCTTTCAGAGGCCTAGGCGACGCTTCCGAGTGATAGGGCAGCCCGGGGAGAGCCAGCCGGCCTTCTTGGGGACACCGCCGGCCTAATCTTTCGCTCGGCCCCAGCAGAAGCAGCCCGGCGCCGGCCGCCCAAAGCCCCCGGAGCATCCCCGCCCGGCCTATGCCCGGCCCGGTGGTTCTCCGAGGCGGATGGCGGTGGATGCCAATGCCGGGCCCCGGGAAGACAGCGCCACGGCCGCACCATCCTTACCTTGGGCAGAAGGAAAAAGAGGCAATATCCGGGGCTTCGGCGCTGAAGAGCAGGCGCGTGACGTCACCGGGCGTGCCCCCAAGCACTCTGGGAAAAGTAGTTCACTTCGTATTATGCGACCTCCCGAGAGCCGACTCAGAATTCAAGGCGGTTTTCCTCCGTCATTCGTGCCATTCACGTTTTAATTCCTACAGGCCTTATTAAGTGGTCATCGATTCCAGTGCCGGCTGGAGAATTCTGGGAATTGACGTCCACAAACCTTAAAAGTTTGAGAAACACTGATTTAAGGGCTGCCTATCATAACAGAAAAGTTTTCTTGATAAAATAGTTATAAATTCCTGCGGCGCAACAATAACAATGAATACATATTTACTTTATTTCTTTCCTGAGCAAGGCCGCCCAGGACAGGGCAACGCAATGGGCTGGAGAAGACGAGGCACGTTGGGCACTGAAAGGGTGCTCGCTACAGAGACGCCGCAGCCTAGAGCGGAAAGCGCGTTCCCACCCTGTGGCCGTTCTAGGCGGCGCCTGCCTCTATGCTCAGAACTACTGGCGGCCCCGCCCCTTCCTTGCCATCCCGAGAGGGGGTGGTGGGGAGGGCTGGTCGCGCGGCGATGACATCTTAGGCATCGCGACGGATCGCTCCTCGGGGCTCTTTCTGCCTTCCCCTCTCCCGGGCCTGGATGCGGCCGGGCCCGGGCCGACTTCGGTTCGCCTCCTCCCGGGCCGGGCTCCCCGCGAGACCCAGGGGCCCCATGTGAGGAAGACGGAGGCGGGAAGATGACCTCGAGGAGGTGAGAAGCGGAGGGGGGGAGGGAAAGAGAGGAAGGCTCAGGCCACGCCCCTTCGTGGGGGAGGGGCGCCCAGCTTATCTCCCTCCCCAGGGCCGTTGCCATGGGGATGAGGGGGGCGCGGGGCAGCCTGCGTGTCACCCCCACCCACCCCCGTGGAGGGCCTGCTGCCGACTTTCTGGTTCCAGATGTGCGGGACTACAATACCCATCCTCCCCTCCCAGAGGAGCCTGACCCGCGGGGGTCGCCCAGCATTTCCAGCTTCCTTTGGCTCCTCCTCAGTGCAGCCACCACGGTTCCCATCCTCCCCAGCCAGCAGGTGCCAACACGCTTTCTCCCTGGTGTGACAGCCTGAAGCTTCCCAAACCCTGCTGGCTGCGGAGAATGGGGGCTGTGATCCAAAAGGACGAGGTTGTGGAGGAGGGGAGGGAGTCTGAGACCCCCAGGAAGTGGAGGATGGAGGCCGCTGCCTCCAGTTCAGGCCAGAGGGGGAAGGGGGGAGAAAGGGCCGCTCTTCTCTCTCAGCCGCAGGACGGAGGCTCCAGAGAGGCTTCCCAGGGAGAAAAGCTTCCAGCCTTGGTTGCTCAGGCTGAGCCCTTTCACAAACACGGCCAAGCTGATCTCTTCCTTTCACTGCCCCAATGTGTGGCCGGGTAGCGATTAAAGGATGGGGGGGAGCTGACCAAAGCCACTCACAGGGGCTCCCAAGAGGACCCAAGGTGAACGGAAGTGGATGGTCGAGATACGGTACAATGAGACTGTTGCCTTTAAGCCTGGGATGGGTAACCTCTGACCCCGGCTCCCAAAACTTAATATTCTAAATTTTGAGCTAAAATTATCCCCTAAATTATTTTGCCGTAGGAAAAGTGCATTGCAAATCTTAAAACAGCCACATCACATTTGAGAGGGGGGGGGG
>WNWU01000081.1:1360431-1376133 GCA_012654045.1 Ptyas mucosa
CCCCCCCGTCTCCCCTGGCAAGAAGCAAAGGCAATAATTTTAGGTAATTTAATTAGGTTTTCCTCTGCTTTATGCCCCGTGACACAAAGATGTAATGAAATTTCAAAACGCGGTAATTTTACACCCAAACATTATTAATACTGCAACAGGGTTGCTGGTAGCCAAACATCAAATTACCTCCTTTGCAGGCGCGTGCAGGGGTCTCCCCGCCCTTCCCCTCCTTTTCCAAGGATGGTTAAGGAGGATTTACACTCTGGGGGCGCAAGACGTGGCTTTGATGGTGAGGATTAGGGTTTGAGAAGGAGGCTGGGGGATTTATTTGACTCCCCTGTTCCCTTTTCTGCACAGGTGGAGGGAGGGGGACCTGGAGAAGGGGTATTGCGAAGCAGCAGAGATAACGGATTTTGTCTCACTGTGCATTGGTGAACCTCCTTATAAATTATATTGGCTCAGCGTTTCTCAACCTCTTCCAGTTTAAGAGGGGTGGACTTCAACTTCCCAGAATTCCCCAGCCAGCTTTGCTGGCTGGGGAATTGTGGGAGTTGAAGTCCACCCCTCTTAAACTGGAAGAGGTTGAGAAACACTGTATTGATTCTTCAAACCTTTTTTTTGGTAACCTGGGTAGAAGAGAGTTCTCATTTAAAAATCCTGCTCTCTTTGGTAGCGCCAATTCCAGCATCTGAAGGTGCAGAGGAGATCAACACGGCCTTTGCAGAAGAATTGGAGTCATTTTCCCCTATCTTGGTGGTCTCCAGAAAAGGATGGAATGCCGTTGCTAAGATTCCCCCTGCCTGATCCAGTTGGAGAAGACTTCTTGGAAGCTTCCTATGAATGTCCTTCTTGGGATGGCCCTTTACCGCCAGCCTCCTGAGACATTCCCAGGTGCTCTTCTGCAGGACCAACCCCTCTCTTGGTCTTCCTGTCTTTGGATGCTCCACTCCTATTTTGGAGACATCAATGTGATTTCAAGTTCTCAGCTTGGCCAGGCTCAGCTCCTCTTGAGTTCCACCAAGCCTTCTAGCATCATGGAGGGCTTTGGCCGAGGACAGGTCCCAACTGCAGCCAAAAGGCTGGGAATGAGAGAGTAACCACACTATGGACTGGCAGGGAATCAAAATCAAGATTGAGAGTGACATTGCAACTTAGTAAGGCCATATACCAAGGGGTAGACACAATGGAGGAAGCAATATCTTCTGAAGTCTGTTCAAGAGGAACTCTTGCCATGATCCACCTGGATGGAGCGGAGCTAGCATCGAACCAGGAGGTCCATAGCTGTCCAGGTAAGACGTTACAAGCAGTTCAGCACTTCCCACACAATCTTAAGGTTCTTTGTTCAAATCCTGACATCCTGAGGAGCTAATTATTGACGGTTGGATGAGATGGTGTAATTTATTTATTAGATTTATATTTTTATTTTTATAATTCTTTGGCTTTGCTTCTTGGCTCCTTCCCTGTCATCGTCTCTGCTCTCAAGCTCCCCTTGGACAAAGCTACAATATTTGTAAATGCCAGCCGGCATCTTCTCGAGCGTTTTCTCCTCCAGAGTAAACAATGACTAAACAACACCTCTGCACTCCAGGGATGTCGGAGGCTTGTAAGAGGACCAGGTAGCACCAATTAACAAATTTGGTACATCACTGCTCTGGCTGTCCCTGCAGAGGTAACACGGATGTCATTTTACCATAGAATTTAAAACTTTAATTGCATTAAATATTCTCCTCCTGTCACCCCCGCCAGCCTTCTGCTTCTTCCCTAATTCCCAGCATCTCCATTTCTATTCAAACCCTCAGTGGTTTTCTCATCCTCAGCAAAAGATGTGAAACTCTGGAAAAATAATTTGCATTGTGGTTGAAGGGTGTATCTGTGGAGCCCCCACCGCTCCCCAAATGCTTGGCTTTCGACAGGCGGCTCCCATGGGATCCAGAAAGCGAAGCAGCGAGCATTTAGTGTGCCTGTTTCTTTCAGAAAAAGAAGGGGTGGGAATGAAGGGGACCCCTTCTTCTAGGGACCCAGCCCCTTCCTCAAGCGTGGAGAGACCCTATATAAAAGACCAGAGTCATATACGGTTTGTGACTCTGCCAATGACCGCTGTGGAGAATTCAGTAATTGGAAAGTCTGTATAAATCAATAGAGCTAAATTGGAACGCCTGGGCAGAATGCCACATCAATCCGCTGGTCTCTCCGCAGTGAGACCTCCTCTGCTTTTAGGAAAACAGCCCTTAGGAATTGTTCATTGAGGCCAAGGCAAGTCCCTCCCGCCCATACCCAAAACCTCCTGGTGGATTGTGGGTCCCACGGCCACGTCCAGCTTGTCTCCTCCAGCAGTTGGCTTTTTAAAAAAATTAGGTTATGGTTTTGCATTTTGCACGACAAGCTTGGTAAGGATAACTGTCTGGATCAAGAGTCTGTTTGGTGTCATGGGGAAATGTTAGAAAATGGGAGGCCCCGGGTTCTAGTCCTGCTTGCCTCAGAACCTTGCATCTTTCCTCGTTTTCTAAAATTGTTTCTGTAGTCTCCAAGGCCAGGAGGAAAAGACCACGGAGGGAAAAGGAAAAAAATAATCTTTGATCTGATATTGTTTAACTGGGTTTTGAGAAATAAAAAAAATGACAGGATCTGAAGGGTAAACCCCTCATTTACTCCTGTTGGGTAGATCGGTTTCTTTGAATTCTTTAGCTCTGAGAGAAATGGAAGAGAGACTTTAAAGAAGCAATTTAAGAGTTAAGTGCGCGATTGGAACCCACAAATTATGCCTTGCGCTGCTCTGGTGTAATTAACGGAGGGTTTCATCAGAGATAAATAAGGGGTGTGGGTGTTGATGAGCTAATTTGTTAATTAGTGGGAGCCTGATGGCGACATTCCCCTTCTGCAGCCACCCAGAGCCAAGAGAGAAGGCCTCTCCTCACATTTCATCATCCCATTTTGGGTGTTCAAGTTTGGCCAAAGAAACAATCAAACTCGTCTGGAAGGAAATGAGATTTTGGGATCCAGGCCAGAGGTGGGTTTCAGCAGGTACTGACCAGTTCTGGAGAACCGGTAGTGGAAATTTTGAGTAATTGGGAGACTGGTAGTAAAAATTCTGACTGGCCCCGCCCACATCTATTCTCTGCCTCCCGAGTCCCAGCTGATCGGGAGGAAATGGGGATTTTGCAGTAATCTTCCCCTGGCTTGGGGACAGAATGGAGATTTTACAGTATCCTTCCCCTGCCACACCCACCAAACCACGCCCACAGAACCGGTAGTAAAAAAAATTGAAATCCACCACTGATCCAGACCAGACTTTTCCTCGGTGTGACTTTTGAGAGTTTTGGGGGGGGATATTCACAGCTGGGGGTGCACTTTGGATGCTTTTGGTCAAGGGGGAACCAGCTGGCCCAGGGCCATCCATGTAAAAGGTCAAAAAAGGCCACAAGTAAAAGATATTGCTCCCCTGAAGCCTTTGCCGTTCACTGAGGTAGACTGCCTCTGGAATCTGGAGGTTCTATCCTGACTAAGCATTAATGACTTGGGACAGGAGGAAAGGGAGTTTGGCTATTGGGCAAACATGATATATCTTCCTACACATTAAATAAACCAGCAGGATCTTCCTTTAAAATACAGATTAAACAGATGTTGGGTTTTTTTTCCTTGCTTAGAAAAGAGAAGCACAACAGTTGATGTCTTCTTCTAGCAAAAATAATAATAATAATAATCCATTAATCTGGGCTGAAGGCCCTACAGCTCTCTCCAGATATTCCTCAGAAGCCTCATCAATGGATCACAAAAAATACCAGATGTTCACTGGCAGTTGCTCATCTGAGTCTGTCAAGAGTCCTGGCCTAGATTGACGATTTGGACAGAGATGAGATTGGCTGGTCACAATGGCTTGAGAAGGAGCCAGGGAGATTGAAAAGCAGGAGATACTAGAGTGATTGGGGGCAGAGAAGAAAGCCCCCCCACAGAACCTATGAAGACCACACACAGCAGCGAGAAGCTCCGTCTCACGTACAACGTGTGTAACTAGTCATTAAACACAAGACCTTCTCAAGTTTTACTCTAGGCCTGAATTGGGTTCCCAACAATTCACACACTAGATGACACTGTCAGGAATTGTCCAACAACTCAGCGCAGCTCAATTTTCCTAAGAGACGAGAGAACTTATGCCAAAATATTTCCAAGCTCCACCCTCCAGCTGCATCATAGTTACGGAACATATTCCTTTCAGTTGAGCTGGCTTGCCAGCACTGCTCCAGGTGGGCTGGTCTCTTGACACCCGCAATGTGGACTAGAATCTTGATTGCTTTTTTTCAAAGAGGAAAGTTTAAAATATGTAACCACTGTGCTGCTGGGAATTTTTGCCACCTCACTTGTGAATATCTCAAAGAAGAAACCTTAAAGAAAAGAGGACAGAATCTCCTGCTGCAATGGATTAACACCAGAAACAGAAAAACGGTCTGCTCTCCTCCCCTCATAAAAAGAAAAGAGGAAAAATTAGGCAGTATCAGGCAATGTCCTTCACTCCCCCCCCCCCCAGACTTCTCTCTCTGATGTATTAAGCAAAGGAACCTTCCCTCCCTCCCTTCCTTTTGGCTGCCATGGAAACCTGGGGAGGGGGAGTTAGAAATATATAGGGTAACTCGCTTTAAACTCGCTTGCTTCTATTTTTAATCACACCAGAGGAAGGAGAAGGTGGGTGGGTGGGTGGGTTGGCAGGTTTTTGCCAGCCTGGTTGGGAAAAGAGACAGGTTCCGTTGGGTGTGAATGTCCCAGGGGAAGCACAGAAATCTACATTTCCCAGACTTCGATGAGAAAAACAGAAGCTTTTATACCAAATAGAAATAACATGAAAGTTGGTTTTCCCCTGATCCCATTCCCCTCCTTGCTGGAAGGATTGACCCAAAGAGAACCGAACACCCTTCGTTAGAGCTTAGGCTGGCTGCACGGAATACATTGTAGCTCAACAAATCATGGTTTGTTTGTCTTCTGCATGACACCCTGCCCAGCTCTGAAAGCCACCAAACTGCTACCACGTTGGACTCATTTTTTAGTGAGAAGTTTCAGGGAGAAATTTCATTCTCCATTCTCTGCCTCTGGCACAGTCCTGGGGCTGAGATGAAAGTTTTGCCCAGCTCGCCACTCGAACCGAAGCTCCTCCAAGGCTGAAAAGGGGAGATCCAGGCAAGGAAAGTGTTGGAGCCGAACCCCCAAAGGGTTCCATGTGGAGAGGAGATCACAGAGCCCTCCGAGAAAGCAGCTGTCAGACACTGTAGAGAAACGACAATGACAAGAGATGCTGGGGAACAACAGATGGTCTTGGAAATGAAGGGAAAAGAGGGGGCTCTTTAACGCCCCCCACTCCTTCTCCTTCTCCTTCTCCTTCTCCTTCCCCTTCTCCTTCTCCTTCTTGCTTCACTGGTATTGGCGAAGCTACGAGTGACACTGAGCATCCTAAATCCATCAGGTCCCCTCACAGCAACAGCTACCAAGATGATGGTGTTATTTTGGTGGTTGGTCAGCCAGTTGGCCAGATGCTTAGACTGGATTTTTGTCCTCCTAATCAATGCTTTCCCTAGCTATTTCTATTCATATTATTTGAATTATGGGGTCCTTGGGGTCCTCTGAGCTTAGTTGTTTTCCTGCAGATGTTTCATTACCCAACTAGTGAACATCATCAGTGTTGGAATCACCACTTAGTACTGATGATGTTGCCTAGTTGGGTAATGAAGCATCTGCAAGAAAACAACCAGGCTCAGAGGGCTTCAAGAATCCCACAGTTCAACCCTGAGCTACAACAATTCTCTTCTATTGGTCCTATTATTTGACTTGGTTGTCCATTGAGGCACAACTGATGGGCCTTTAAAAGTCTGAAGGCTTGGTCTAGGGTTCTCTATCCAGCTACTGCTAACCACAACATCTTCCAGGTATGCTTGTATCCATTCCTTCCAATAAGGGTGAATGACCACCTGTTTTTAAAAAAACAGAACAAGGGGACCCAGACTCCAAACCACAGAAGCTTCCTCTTCTCTTGTTTTACCTCATTTATGGAAAGAATATTTCTTTTTTCTTTCCGGTTTTTTCTTATACACATTCATAGCTTATGTCTTAATGATGTATTTGCCAGCTAATTTGAGCTTCGTCTTAATTTGATCAGACCCTGGGAACTAAATCAGTTCTGCATTTCAAGCATCTTGAGATGAGAATTATTGGATAAATGCAGGGCTGCAATGAAAAGCTTTCTTCTCAATTAGGGAGATCGCTTGACAAACAAAACTCTTGAGATGCAAGGTGAGGATGCAAATGTGGTTCCTTCTCTAGGAACTGCTCCCTATTTTATTAGCCAATTCAGATGATCCTCAGTGCCCTCTCTGCTTCTCCCAATCCCACTCAATCCCAGAACATTCCTCTCCCATTGCTGTTTTGCTGAATAATTCTCTCGTCTTTTTATCTGAAAGGCACTCAAAATAAGGAAGCTAAACAAGCAAAAAATATATATTGGAAGAGATGATAGACTGAAGGAAAAACTGGAGAGTCATTTCAAAGACGAAAGCATCCATGGGGAAAACAAAAGCAAATTATGTTTTGAATTTTCTTTTTTTTAAAAGCATAATAGGAAAAAAACAATGTGCCTTTATTTCTGAAGAGATGCATTTGTTTCTGGCTGAATGCTAGAGAGAAACTCATTGCAAAGCTGGGAATAGCAAGGGAAGCCACTCCATTGTCTTTATAACCAACGCAAATTGTGGGGGGAAAGGCAATTTATGATGGCATCAAAATTCTACAAAACTTCCTGCAATAAACGGCACGATCCTTCCACAAAGCTGCCATTATATCCTGGAGGACTGGGAAGATGAAAAGACCCGGGTGACCACAGCCAAAAGCCAAGAAAACTTGCCAATTGCCAGGTGTTGTTGGCCACAGCTTCTGTCCAAGGTGCTGAAATGCCTTTTGCCAACTCTGGATCAAAAAAGAACCACTTGATTTTTCTTCTCTGGAACATCTCATTGATCAAGGTTCAATCAAGCAATTTAAAATTTTGCAATGTGTCCCTCTGCTGCCATTGGCTGAGCACCAGATTTTCAGGCCTAAGCCTGATTTGTAGTCTTAAAAATCTCACTGCAATATTTCTCCCCCCTGCTTTGTGATGGATAGCCAGGTGAAGGGAAACCGATCTGTTGATGCAGAACATTTCTAGTAGTTAATAAGCTGTAACTCAAGAATCTGGCAGGGCAGGTCTCCCAGCTAAGACTAAGGACATTTTCTGTGCTGGGCATCTCATAGAATCTCATGGAAGGGACCTCAGAGTCTTCTAGTCCAACCCTGTGCCCAAGGCAGGAGGTCAAAGGTTTGGAACTGCCTCTCCCAACTAGAGCAGACGTTTGTGGGTGTTTCAGTCTGGTGGTCACAAAGTCATTGAACCACAGGCCCTCGGTTCCACATACAAGCCAACAAACTGAGCCAGGGTACTTAGGAAGGGGAGGGGGCAGAAGCTAAAATGAAATGCCCTCTGACTGGCCAGGGACACGGAGAAGCACTAACAACTGGGAAACTGGGCCCTCCACCACAAAATCTCATGCTTTGGCAAAAGATATTTAGCAAGCAGATATTTCTGCAAACGATACACAGATCAATTATTGAATATCCTTCTCTCCATTGGAGGGCCTTGAAGCAGACAAATCAGAAGCAAGCATGGCTTCTGGGGTTTTATTTATTCTTTTCCCTTAAGGAAGAAAACCCTGCATGTTTGAAATATGTCCTGGGTCAGCCTGGTAAGTAAACGAATCATGGAGTCTAAGCCTTTTCCCACAATTAATCCACCTGTCAATAAACGTCATTGTTTTTATTTCCTTCTCGGGGAAAACAGCCAGGACAGCCAACTCCAAAGCTCTGTTCTGGTTGTGGCCAGGTAGAGAAGCTGCCTGGTCTCTTGCCAGCCATTTTCACCCTTGTGGCGATATCAAGATCCGTAACTGGTTAAGTCAAGAGAGGGTTTAGGAAGCGGCTCAGTGAATGCCAGTCTCTGCTGCCCTCTCTTGGCAGGGGACTCTCCCCGGCGGCTGCCCGGCCTGAAAATTCCCCTCGTGTAACCAATTTTGCTCTGCTTAATCCATAGATGGAGAGGGAAGCTTTGCCAACCAGCAACGGTGAGAATCCCTGAGGTTTTTCCTTCCAGTCATCACCTGGTCCTTTGCACTTCCCAACAGTATTTTGAGTTTCCCCTCTGCAGATCCTGCAATTTCTTCTGTTCTTGATTGTTTCATTAGCTGTTTAAATATAATTTGGTACCATGAAGCCATTTGCAACTACAAGCAACTATTTTTTTCTCTATATACATTTATTTAAAAACAAAATATAACACATAAATTCAATATGATACATGTATGCTACAAATCATATAATACACATATGTCAATAATCAACCCTGCCAAGGGCTCTCCTTAAAAAGAAATAAAAAGAAGGCGACAAAGACGCGGGTTTCATCGCAAAACCGAGTCTCCAATATGAAGAAGCGCGTCTTTCTCCGCTTCCGACGTTCCCTCTGGCTCCCGTGTTAGCCTTGGCAAGGCTGGGTAAATGACGTCATAAGCTTTCAGGCCAGGCTTCCGGATGTGACGAAACACTTCGCTTCTTTGCCCAAAACAAACATGGCCGCGCCGGCTTTCTGCAGCGGAAGTTGTCCTAATTCGGAGCGAGTGGCGCTCGGCGGATAAGGCCCCCAGCGCCCCTCCTTTGTTTCCACCCCAGAGAAAAAGGGCAAATTGCGCCCCCAAAGTGTGGCGCACCCTCCGCTTCCCCCCTCCCGCGCCCCTCTCCTTGACAACGCACTTCCCCCTTATTTTTTTAAGCCGCGCGCCCCGCCTCCGCCTCCTCCCCATTGGCCCAAAGACGCCTTTTCCGACGGACGTGGAAATAAACCAATCGCGTTCCTCCACGAAGAAGCCTCTCGGCCTTGCGTCTTCGCCTCCTCCCTCTCCCTCCCCGAAAGGAGGCGGGACACAAAGGGAGATCGACAGGCCGGAGCAGCCAATGGAAGGAAAAGAGGGGCCCGTCAGTGAAGGCGGGCCAGAAGAAGTGAGCCTTGCGGCGGCCAATCAGAGGACGGGATAATAAGGAAGGGCGTGTTGTGGGGCGGAGCCGGAAGAGAAACTTTGGTGGGTGATGGAGGAATGTGGGGCAGAGGGAGCCGGCTCTGGGTAAGGGAGGGAAGTGGGGGGAGAGTTGCGGGGAGGGAAGGGAGGGGGTCTTTGAGAGGAGGGGGAGAGAGGTGGGGGGACAAAAGGAATGGGGGGGTCAGAACTGGGGAGGGGTCAGACTGAGGAAAGAACCAAGGGGGGGAGAGGGAGGGGCAGATGGGGCATCCTGGGAAAGGGGGGAGGGGAGGTCAGGCTGGGGGGCCAGAGCCTGGTTAGTGGTGGCTTCTCCAGCCAAGACCCGGGTCTGATGGGTTGTGTGAACAGGGCGAGGAGAATGGCTTGGGAGACCTCTTGCTAATTCCCCCCCCCCCTCCCCATTTCCTTCCTTTGGCAGGTGAGACCCTCCAGAAGGAAGATGCGACGGCCGCTGTTCCTGGCGCCCAGATGAAGCTGGTCTCTATGGCAGCCGGAGTGACGGCGGTGGAACCGGAGCTGAAATGGGTCTCCCTCTGGCTCCGGGCCCGTTGGACTGCGGTGCTGGCCGCGGTGCTGGCGGCCCTCCTGGTGGTGCTGCTTCCGGTGCTGCTGGTGGAGGGGCAGTGCCAGGCGGCCCTGAAGGGCTGGGCCTTCCTCAGGAGCAAGCTGGGGCTGGGCTACGTGGGCATCGCCACCTACACGGGGCAGACCACCGAGCTCAGCGTGACCTCCGGCGGGTTGGAGCTGATGGTGCTGAAGCCTAAAGTCTCCACAGGTCTGTCTTGCACTCCGGTTTGCTCTCTAAAAGAACACCAATAAAGGAGAATAATTGTGGGTTGAAATGTGGGGTCCTTGGTGATGATGTTACTCCCACTGATGAAGTTACCTAGCTGGGTTATGAAACGTCTGGCAGAAAGCAGTCAAGCTCAGGAGCACCAAGGACCCCTCATCTCTAAAGATGACCTTCAGTTTTACTTCTGGGGTGATCCACAAGTCGTCTCTGTGTTATTTCTGACATCTGGAGCTCCTTTTAATATGCTTTGTTTCGAGGGTGGGTTGTGTGGTGCCTTGTAGATTATAAGTAAACAAACTCTCCCTCCTGTTATCTCTGTGCTGACGTGTTGGGACTTCAGATCCCAGAATTCTGACTGAGAATGTTAGGAGCACCTTCTAAATGCATGCAGAGGCATTCAGTAGAAGTTGTTGAGCCTAACCAGGGACGATCCCTTATTTTTCGTGTTTAGGCTGCATCTTGAGAAGTAGTTTCCTTTAGTTGTTCCTGAATTTCTTAGCCAGCTGATTTCAAACTTACCTTAACTTTGGGTTTGTGAAGGTGCCCCAAGAAGCTGCAGGAAAGAATCCCTATGCGCTTCAGGAAAAAGCACAAAATAACCCAAAGCTAACCGAAACAGCATGAAATTCAGTTATCAAGCTGAGGTTAGGTTGAGTGGTCTAACAGTGGAGGCTAGGAATGCATTACCTCTACATCAGGGGTGTCCCAGCATTGCTGGCTGAGGGATTCTGGGAGTTGAAGTCCACAGGTCTTAAGGTTGCCAAGTTGGACACCCCTGATCTAGATGTCTGTGCAAAACACACTGCTTGAACAAGATACACGGCTCCTAACGGTGGTTGCTTCGTTTCAGAGGTCAGATTAGAAGCCAAAGCGGCGTTACATCAGGCGTTGGAGATGAAAAGACAAGGGAAGCGTGAGAAAGCGCAAAAGCTCTTCCTGCACGCCCTCAAGATGGACCCCGACTACGTGGATGCCTTGACCGAGTTCGGCCTCTTCTCCGAGGAGGAGAAGGACATCATACAGGCCGACTATCTGTACTCAAAAGCCTTGACCATCTCCCCGCACAACAAGAAGGCTCTGGTCAGCCGGGACCGGACGTTGCCTCTTGTGGAAGAAATCGACCAGAGGTTCTTCAGCATCATCGACAGCAAAGTCCAGAAGGTCCTGTCCATCCCTAAAGGCAACTCTGCCCTGCGGAGGGTGATGGAGGAGTCCTACTATCACCACATCTACCACACGGTGGCCATCGAGGGCAACACCCTGACGCTCGCTGAGATCCGGCACATCATCGAGACCCGATACGCCGTTCCCGGGAAAAGCCTGGAGGAGCAGAACGAGGTCATTGGCATGCACGCCGCCATGAAGTATGTCAACACCACCCTTTTGTCTCGGATAGGGTCCGTCACCCTGCCCGACGTCCTGGAGATTCACCGGAGAGTCCTGGGCTACGTGGACCCCATCGAAGCGGGCCGATTTAGGACTACCCAGGTGTTTGTCGGCCACCACGTCCCGCCCCATCCTTGCGACGTGGAGAAGCAGATGCTGGAGTTCGTGCAGTGGATCAACTCCGAGGACGCCATGGGCCTGCACCCCGTTGAGTTTGCCGCTCTGGCCCACTACAAGCTGGTGTACATTCACCCGTTTGTGGACGGCAACGGGAGGACATCCCGGCTCCTGATGAACCTGATCCTCATGCAGGCCGGCTACCCACCCATCACCATCCGGAAGGAGCAGCGGGCCGAGTACTACCACGCCTTGGAGGTGGCCAACGAAGGGGACGTCCGGCCCTTCATCCGCCTGATTGCCAAATGCACAGAGACCACCCTCGACATGCTGCTCTTTGCGACCACGGAGCATTCCGTGGGCCTCCCCGAAGCACAGGACGGGGGCGGCAGCTGCAGCACAGGCTGCAAACAGACCATCTCGCTCAAAACTCGGACCTGAACGCTGGGAGCAAAGGGCGCCCCCTGTGGGAGGAGAGCTGGAAAAGCACTTTCTGTAAAACATTTCATTTATTTATGTCTTTTAAG
Source organism: Ptyas mucosa (assembly GCA_012654045.1). Taxonomy (NCBI): domain Eukaryota; kingdom Metazoa; phylum Chordata; class Lepidosauria; order Squamata; family Colubridae; genus Ptyas; species Ptyas mucosa. The sequence continues at coordinate 1,372,341 of WNWU01000081.1, forward strand.
TTAAATCATTTAATGCAGTGGCCTCTCCGTATTTATTACCCCCAATAGGCCCCAAGTAACTTGTCTAATTTTATTGCAAAAGGGAACAGGCCAGTCTTTAACGCCCCAGAGCTGCTTCTCTGGCTGGTTAAGCATCAAGGAGGACTGCTTCAGCTGGAAAAATCCAACCCAGGGTCAGCTTTCCGGCTAAAGATGGTCAGACATGGAAAATGCGGCTGTTACTTTACCCAGCCGAGCCCGGCTGAGGAGTTCATCGGTGTCCTTAGCGAACTGATGTCGTTTTGGTACTGTTCAGTTTGCTAACGCACAAGGAGGGCCCAAACTCCCACCCGTTGAGGAAAGGGGGAAGGAAACTTGTGTGAAGCCCACAAAGCTGCCATTTCACCTGCCCCCCATTTGTGCTTATGGGCAGTTTCACATCTAAAACTGGACCAAGCTTCCTGCCTGCCAGTGCCTTTGCAGGGACTTGTATTGAATTTGTACTGAATTGTGCCTTAGCTCTTTTCCCCAACCCCCTTTCCAGCAGAACCACTCCAGGAGGAGGTCTCGGTTCAGGCCAGAACCTAGAGAAGTCTGTGGACTCCGTGGGCTTTGAACTGGGGTCCTTTAAAAACCCCACATTTGCTCTGGTGTGATATTGTCTGTGGAAAAAACCAATCCAGCCTCAAATACTAAAGGTTGAAGGGCTTTTTAAACTCCTCCTCTGATAGCACTTTACTTTTATTTTACTTGGAACGTGCCAATGTCGTTGCCTGAGGTTTCAAAGGAGAAAAGGTGGAGGTGGGGCGAGTGCTTTTTGCTAAGCTGCGAACTCGCCATCCCCACAACTGGTGCCCCTGAATGAATCCCTGTTTCTCTTTGGCTCACGCCCTTGGCTCACCCTCTTGCCGTCTTGGTTGCCCCTGGGGAGCACCCACACGCCTTGGGACAGGCGCGATCCAATCTAAAGTCGGCCCAGACTTCAGGAAGGGGCCGGCTGCCCTTCTTAAGTCTACTTCTAAGGCAAGCCGAGCAGGTACAACCACGATGCAGTGTGTGAAATAGGAGCAGCGCCTAACAAAAGTGCTTTTGCACAACAGTTTTGCAAAGTCTGTGCATATTTGGTTGGTTGCAATAAAGAGATTTCCCGACTCTGGCTCTTTTTTTAAAGACTGCATCTTCTCCCTCACAGCTCCCAGGTGTGCAAAATTAGTGCCGTTCTACAGGCACCCAGAAAGAGTTTACTGAAAATGAGATGGACAGCCTGAAGTGCTGGAATTTCACGGGTGATATTTAGATGGCAAGTAAGGGAGCAGAACTGTCTACTGCTGCAAGAGCTGCTTTTGTGAACGTGCCCACCCTGCTTCCTACCCCTTGTTGGCAGCAACCCTCAGCATGCCTGCCTAATGCAGAGGTGACTCGGAGATTGTCCCTTAACCCGGATGCTGAGGCAGGAACAACGCAAGCAGGAAAGCCAGCAGCCCAGGTAACCCCTTCGGGCATCCAGGGCCTGCCCATCTTCAAAACAGGATCCCTGGATTTAAAGTCCAACAAACTGGAGGAGCCCAGGGCCACCCTAAGAACTGTGTTTAAAGGTTCAAAATGCAATTTAAAAAATAAAAACGAATACCCTAGTTTCTGCAAATGGCAACCCACCAACCCCAACCCCCCACCCTCGGCCTTGATTCATCAGGTCAAATAAGCAGCTACGCTCTCTCAACTTGCAAGAACAACTTTAATGAACCCAGAGGAGGAAAGCCGCAGGCTCACGCTTTTACATTGTGTACAAATTTTTTCTTTAAAAAAAAACAACACAAAACATTGCAAGCCAAACATCTCAAGAATCGAAACAGGCCTGGCTAGAGAACCTGACAGGAACCAGGCAAACGGAAAGATGGAAGCTGAGCAGAGGGTCTCTGTCCGTCCCTCTGGTGCCGGGTCAGCAAAAGCTCAAAAGTAGCCGGCATGGGCTGGTCACATCCACAGAGATAGGTACGGATTGTATGTGTATATAAAAAAAACAGACTCAACTTTGAGCAAAGGGGTCCAGTAGAAACGCCGACCCTTGTATATCCCAATACTAAAATAGGCCATTATGGTGAAGTTTCTCGCATCTGCTGTTTATACCTCTTTTGCACATGAGAAGGTGCTGGACTCGTCCGGGGCTTATTTTGCGCGCAACGGAGGCAGCGTCACAAAGCTGCCCGACTTAGTGCAGCGCCTGTGGTGGGATTTGTATAAACCAGATGGAGACTCAATTCACATTACACTCCTCATTTGGAGAACAGCTGAAAAAAACCCAACTATTAAAACATACTGTGTTTCAGCCTCAAAAGTGAGCGCTTGCCACATAAACCCCCAATATGAGGGAGCATTTAAAGCCATTTTCAACAAATTCCTCACACGCACCCCCAACTCAATAACTTTGCCCTACGGTTCTTCAAGGGGGCAGGGAATCGACACCTCCCTGTTCGGGTGTTCGGCGGACATAAAAGTCCAAATTGGAATCGGAGGGGAGCCATGATGAGTCGCAGCGGCTGCTACAGGGAAGGACCAGCCGATAACTTCCATGGGGTCCTCGGCAGCCCCCTGGCTTTGCCGGTCAAGGGCAGCGGCTCACTTATTCAGAAGCAGCTTGGCAAAGTCCGCGTTGGACATCTTGGGCCTTTCCGCAGATGGGGAGGGCGTGGCAGGCGGGTTCTGCACCGTGCCGTTCTCTGCCTTACTCGCTGGGTTGTTCTGACGCTGCAAGGCACGAGGGACCATCGCCAGCTGGGTTCTTCCCTTGCGACGGCTGCGGAAGGAGCAGATTTAGGGCACTTACAAAATGTGCGTAGAAGATAGAAGTCTCCACGCTATTGAGTGATGAAACCCAGGCAGCCACAACTCTCGTTTCTCGAAACAATCCTAGTTTTAAAACTCCCTGAGCTGCAAAGTGTTTGCTTTTGAGTGATCCATATCCGGCCTTGTTAATTTCTCAGTTTCCAAAGAGATGTTTCTGCCTTACGATGGTCGTCTGCCACATAATTCTCTTTTTAAAAAATCTAGCTGATGTTGTAAATAAGTATAAAAACGTAATGCATAAAATAAAAACCCAACTGATTTCCCAGCAGCCTGAAAAGTTCCAACATGGAAAAACTACCAAAGGCTTAGGTTAAATAAACACCCTTCGCTTAAATAAGGTTCAAGAAAACCCTTTTTCATTCCAGAGTCCTGGGTTCAAAACACTCACGTGCCCGAAGCCTGCCGGAGACTCAGATCCTGACTTTGGGATTCCGGCTTCTCGGGAAATCTTCGAGATGGAGGGTTGCTGATGGCAACTTTAATGACGTGGTCCTTAATGGTCAGTCCGTCCATTTTCAGAAGTGCCTGGGAGGCCTGCGCCTCATTCTCAAACTCCACGTAGGCCAAGCCCTAAGAGGAAAAACACAGAGAGACTATAGACACTCCGGATTCCTCCTTTTCCAAACGCAGCTCTCCAACGTCGGCTCTTAGCAAGACCGGTGCTCCACCCTGGGTGAGCAGGGCAGCCCCCCCAAAAGCACACCTTGGGTTTGCCTGCTCGGTTGGTGACCATCCGGATATCCTTCACCTTCCCATGGGCTTTGCAGACCTTCTGCAGTTCCTCTTTTGTGCATGAAAACGGGAGGCCGGAGATGAAGAGCTTGTGCTTCTCCAGAGCAGTGCTGTACTTGAACACCTGCAGGAGGGCCGAGAACACCAAGGAAGAAAACTCAAGCACAGGCCGGGAGGGAGGGAGGGAGGGAGAGAGGGAGAGGGAGAGGGAGAGGGAGAGGGAGAGGGAGAGGGAGAG
>WNWU01000081.1:1376143-1407854 GCA_012654045.1 Ptyas mucosa
GAGAGGGAGAGGGAGAGGGAGAGGGAGAGGGAGAGGGAGAGGGAGAGGGAGAGGGAGAGAGAGAGACTTGCTGACCCTGTCCCCACCCCCACCCGCTCTCACAGGCGACGGTAGGAGGGGCACCTTGAAATCCGGATTCTTGATTTTATCCACGTATGGAGACACAAACATGGGCCTGCCTTCCACAACGATCCGGTCCAGTTCGAAGGCCCGCAGAGCTGACCTCTCGTCCTTGAACTCCACGTAACAGTAGCCGCGAAATGTCCCTTTGTTACTGTAGATGGTGCGGACTTCGGCCACTTCCCCACAGCTGGCAAAAAGGTCTCTGAGTTTTGCCTCCGGCTCGGCCATGTTGTAGGAGAGGTTGCTGACAAAGACGGTGAAGTGCTCTTTCTTGCTGTCGTGAAGGACTTTGGGGGTGTCTTTCCACTTGGCGGCTGCTCCCTCTTCCTTTGGCTTGAGGTCGGCCTTCCTGCCAAAGAGGCCCAGCTTGATCTCCAGCTCCGTGTTCATCTGGAACGCTAACTCATCCAACTCTTCCAACTCTTCCACATCGTCTTGGCACAGTATAGGCATCCTGCCTCTGTTCAGCCTCTTGATATACTCTGGGGCTGCTCAGGGGAAGAGGAAGGGATTCAGAGGTTGCTAAGGACCTGCCGGGGCCCCCCCAATGGCTCAGAGGTTAAAGACACGGAGCTTGCCAGCTGACAGCCCATGTTCGAGACCCGAGCACTGTGCAACAGGCTGAGCTCCCGTTATTTCCCCAGCACCTAGCCGTCTGAAAGCACATCTACGCCGGCAAATAGGTACCAAACTTCAGAGGGAAGGTAACAGTGTTCTGTGCGCCTTCAGCATACAGTCACATTGGTTACCTGACCACAGGAACATCTTTGGACAACGCTGGCTCTCCCAGCACTGCCCCCTACAAGTTGGACACAGCTTCTACCTTTAAAAGCACTTGCCTTGTGGCCCGAGGAAGCACAAGCCAAGGACACGGCTCCTTTTCTCGACTGAGGTGCTCCACCTCCCAGCCACCGATCCACGAGCACAACAGAAGCCCTGGGAGGGGCCCTGGGAGGTGACCTCTGCCTGTACCCAACCCTTTCCCAGGCATTTCTGGCACGAGGACTCTCTCCTGGCCAGGCTGCTTCTGTGCCCACTAAGGTGAACCTGGGAACCTGGGGCGTTCTGACACGATGGCTCAGATGTTACCTGTACCGTGTGTTTTGCCAAAAGGCCAGGTCGGGCCAAGCTAGGATTCTCCCCTCCCCCCAAGTCCAGTTTCCTTGTCACCCGGAAGAATCCCGTGGAGGTCAAGCCCCCAAACCCCGAAGCGGAGCACACGGCCAAAGCCCTGCTACCTTCATCGTCCCAGTTGCCGGCTGCCTTCCGCTTGACTCCGACTTCGGGCTTCTGGGACTTTTTGAGGGCTTTCTTTTTCGCCTGGGCTTGCTTGCGCTGCTCCGCTTTCTCTTCCTCCTGCTTCGCCAGGGCAGCTTCCTTCACCTCCGCCTAGCAGGACAAACGGCCTCATGAGCGGAAGCTCCAATCTGGGCCTTCCTCTCCCCACAAGACGTTCGCAGTCAGGGGACGGGGGGCCCCTTCAGAGGCTTCACTTTGGGGCAACGCAGGAAGGGCCAATCATCCACAAGGGCAAGAGAATTAAGAGCGGACCACTCCCCCCAAAGGGGACTTCTCATCTGCCGCACCCGTGACTCTGAAGCAGCAAAGCACACCCATCATTGCCAAACTCTAGCCCCATCTTTCTGCTGGTAACTACAGGAGACTTCCCAAGAACAGGTAAGACACTCAAACAGAGCGCCCCGCCCCACTTTTACTTCCAAGAGGAGAGTTTATCTGTTTAAAAAAAAAAAAAAAAAAAACCCCAACCCTTCACCTTCGCTCTCTGCTCTTTCACTCGAGCCAACCGGGTTTCTGTCCTCTGAACCGCTGTGTCCCAGTCTTCTAAAGTGCCTGCGAGAGGACAGGAAAGGAGGTTGCGTCTCTTCCCCCTTCTCCAAAGTTTCCCAATATCAACCCGAGCAGGAAGTGGGGGCTGCTCACCTTCAATTCTCTCCAGCGTGAGCAGCACCTCACAGACGTGTTCTGGGTAGTCCTGGGTGCACTGCACGGCCCGGTACAAAGCTTTCCTGCAATGGAGGGCATCCCCATGTGCCCTGCAGCCGGAGAGGAGAGGAGCGGGACAGAGATGCCGTCATCAACACCCAAGGAGACACAGCTGGGCCAAATCTTGGAACTTCCCCTCCCACCCCCATAGAAAGGAAAGCTGGGGAGGCCCCGGTGGGGAAATAGCAGGTGTGCAGCATCCCCCCACCCCCAGGTTAGAGCTCCTTCCTCCCAGCTGGGCCCAGCAAGCAAAACTTTCTGGGCTGCCTGGTTGTGTAGGTGAAGGATCAATGCCTCCTCTTCCACACCTCAAAGGTGTGGGAGGGTTATCCCCACGCAAGCCCTGACTAAGCTCTCTTCTCCAGTCATCTCCCAGCACATTGGAGCATGGTGGCTCCCGTGGTAAGGACACTCGGTCAGAGGTCAGCAAAGCCCACGCTTGAGACCCGAGTGCTGCTGCGTGGCGGGGTGAACTCCTGTCCTTCGCTCCAGCTCCTTGACAAGGACATGAAAGAAGCCCCATCCGGGCATCCCCCGGGCAACGGTGATGTCACCGGCTCATCCTCTCAACCCGGAAGACTTAAAGGGTGCCTCTGACCCAAACAGGACAGGGCCTCCAAGCTCCCATTCCTGACAAGCCCTGGAGCACAGCAAGTACAGAGCGCTGGTCACGTGTGCCTCATTGGTGGGCTGACAGGAAGAGACTCCCTCTTACCGCTCCAGGTTGTAATACTCCAACCACATGTTGGCATATTTTGCATTCCCTTTGACCATGATGACGTCCCAGAGTTCTCGTGCTTTCTGCATGTTGTTGCACCAGCGAGCCTAGGGAGGGGGACGGCCCCTATTAATATAATCTGAAAATATCCATAAGTAACCAACCTCACCCCCCACTCACCCACCCAGAGGCAAATAGAGTGAGTTAAGGTCACCTCAATCCTGGCCCAGGCCTGCATGAGAGTACAGGAAGGGTCTCCGCTCTCACTAAACCCTGCAGTCAAACAGAATTAAGCCATTATTTCTGATCGAAACGCCAATACCCCCGGCAGAAAGACATTGTTTTCTAAATAAAAGGCAACCTACGTTCTTCGACGTCTTGCTTTAAATATTTGAGGGCACGAGCAAATGCCGACCGAAGCTCTTCCAGCTCCTTACTCGAGTCTGAAAAACAGCAGGGAGAGAGCATGGCCATTCAGAAGCCACCCCTGGAGTACTAGCTTTCTAGAAGCAAGGTGCATTTTCTCCAACGGGGGAGCATTCAGGCCATGTCGCTCTGGGGCAAAAATGACTCCTTGCTGGGGTCTGGAAGAATGAAGCCAAAACCAGGGATTGCCTCAGAGTGGTTGCGATTAACATCTTCCCCCACCGGTAATCACCTTGGGTAAAGTCCACTCTTCTCCGAAGGTAATCCAGGTACGCATGCCAGATTTCCACGTAATCGGTGGCCTGAGTGAAGCTGGCGTTCAAAGCCTTTTCAAAGGTTTCTAATACAGGGAGAGGAAATAAGGGCGAACACAGCTTCAACAGCGTAAGTCCTTCCCTCGCCCCAGCCTTGAATTCTCAGCCTGAGCCAGGCAGAGCCCTCAAAGAGCGACACAGCCTACACCCTCTCCCCTCCCAGCACAGGGCCTGGGGAGCAGGCAGAGATGTTCCGGGTTAAAAAAAAGAAAGAAAGAAAACCAGCCAACGCCTCCCGACAAAGCCTGCAGCTTGAAGAAAACCATGCAATCAGGACTGGGGCGCTGTGTGGCTTCCGAGGCTGTGAAGCTCCCACCACAGAAGCCTTTCACAGCCCTCACAGTTCTCCTGATCCTACCTGAGATCACCTGATGTTCAACCTGGTGTCTCTCCATGGCCATCAGGTACTGGTTCCACAGCTTGACGGTCCAAGGGCAATTCCTGACCGCTCGTTCGTGAGCGGAAAGCACCAGCTCCTTCACCTTCAGCTGCCTGTCCTACAAAAGGAAGCACGTTTAAAGCTGGTTTAAAGTCGGGCTAATTGTGGTTAACGCAGAAGGGGGCGTTTGGTGCTGCAGTGCTCCAGGCGGTGTGGGGGGGGGGACAGAATCCCTGCTCAGAGATACCTTGAGCACTTCACAGAGAAAGGATATCTGAAAGGGGGAGGGGGCCTTCTATTAAAATCTCAGAAGCCACAGAAAAGGCCAAAGACTACATCGAGTGGACAGTTATCCCTCTGCAGAGCTAGCAATATCAAATAATCAGCGATAAACCACGTCTGCAGCTCTGTTACTCCGTGTACCCCCATAGATCTGAATTTCTTTGAACAAGAATTGCTCTGATTAACCCAAACAACTGACCAGACCCAGGAAAGCTCTTTCACAGAAGGACGTGAGGCTGGAGGGAGACGCTTACCAAGTACTGAGTGTAGCGAGCCCAGAGGTCGGGCACTAGGCAGTTCTCAACCAGGGCACGCTCATAGATCAGCTGAATGCGAGCTGGATCCCCCACCTTCATTTCAAAGTCGATGTAAGCTTGATATTCAGCCAACTTTGGGGTTTCAGCTACCAGCTGGAACAACAAGAGAGGAAGGAAACTCTTTAGGGAAAGTAGAACAGGGAAAAGAAACCATTAGGGAAGCAAAAAAAAAGGTTATATTGCATTCCTCAGTGTAGAACTCGATTTTAAACAAAAAAAAAGGGAGGGGGAGGGAGGGAGACAATCCCACAAAGTTCTGAAAAAAGAATACCATTTAGATACAACCGATTTGACACAGATCTAAAAGCAATTTTGTTCCTCCTTCCCTAACAAGCTTGACAGCAACTTCCAGGGTTTTCCCAGTGTCCTCTATAAAAAGACCTATCCTAAAAATACCTTCCAAAGGGAAGTTGGAAGCCCAGCACAAGAACCGAGAAAAGCGCCTCAAAGGAGGATGGGGACACGGCCCTGGGGAAGCTTACAGATTGTGAGGGGAGCCACTTACCAGGGCCTCTTCGTAAGGCTTGTATTTCTGCAACTGCTTCAAAGCCTTTACATAATTTTGCAGCGCTGCCTCCGGGATCGGCTCCTCAGTCCAGTTTTCGTATTCCAAAAATGCCGATTCCATATCTCCAGAAAGAGAGACAAGCCCGTGTCAGCAAGGAAGGGGAACAGGACTCCCGAGCCCCTTCACTTGCCTTGAGCCCCCCTGCGGCTGCTCTGGCTTTTGGTGTCCCGTGCAAAACTTAGCCACCGATTCCTTCTGGAGTTGAGGAACAAGAAGCTGAAGGATTTCAGCTGAAAAAAATCTTAGCTAAATGGTTAGCAAATTTTTTTAAAAAATACGTCTAGCAAATGTTGGAAATGTAATCAAAAGACGGGCACATTTTTCGATAAATGATCCTTTGCAGCTGATCCTTACCTATCAAGGGAACCCCCAGCTGCCGACGATAGAGCGAGTGGATCTTCTCGAGTTGCGCCTTGATGTTCTGCTGCTGCTCAGGGGTTGGGACGCTGCCCAGTGCTGGCTGCCAGGGGAGGAACAAAGCACACGGATCAGAAGAGGAGCCGAGTGCCAAACGCAGCTAAAAGATGCACGTGCGTGAATAATTAAAAAAAAGACCCCTCCCAATCTTGGGTCAGGAACGGGCACTGCTGAGCAAGCCCTTGCCATTCCAGATGCCCAGGGACGGAGGTCTCATCAAAACGAGCTCTGGTGGAGCACTGGTTAAAGTGCGGTACTGCAGGCAAAACTCTGCCCACAGCCTGGAGTTCGATCCTGATGGGGTTCAAGGTTGACTCAGTCTTCCATCCTCCCAAGGTTGGTAAAATGAGGACCCGGATTTACAGTATGGGATGGCATAAAAGCCTAAACGCTAAAACGCCACTGTTATCTTTTGCCTGACATTTCCTACAAAACATGAACGCTCTCTGGGAAATCATCACCTGACCAAACTCCAGGCAGCGGAGTGTGGCATGCCAGGGCTTACCTGCATTGTCGCCAACATGGCATTTTCAAATTCCCGGTAGGTCTCCCAAATAGCAGCTCCTTTGGTCACATGGAGGCCGACCGCGATGAGCGCCCGTTCCAGGATTGCGCGAACTCTCGCAATCCCTCCTTCCTGGCCAATGCCCCCAATGGAGTACTGGGCGTACTCCAGCCAGATTCCAGGACCTAGAAAACAACCGCAGGAGTGGGGTGGGAATCACTTTTGGGTGCTTTTGGGGAAAGAAGCTGAAGTTAACTCTGAATTTTTCATTTCCTCCAGCAGAGTAAGTTCTTTGGAGAACCTGTTACCCCTGGAATCTATCTATTTTGGTGCTGCTTATCTCAGTTTGTTTGCGTGTGCCTGAAAGAATATCCACTTAAAAGTAAACTTACAGATGTAGTCTTTCACAGCTCTCTCAAAAAGTTCGTAAATCTTCTCCCGCTCTGAGTCTTCTTTAGCCCGCGGAATTTCATCCTTCAGCCAGTCTAGCCACAGCTCTGTGAACATGGGACGAAGCCAAAGAGGGTTAGAAGGCTACCACAGTTTAATCTGGAAAAAAGATATTGCTAAATAACATATTATTAAGGCAGGGTCAAATATATATGTAATTTTAGTTAAAATTACTAGTGATTATTAGTAGAATATATGTATGTATGTGCATATACCGTTTCCCCCAAAATAAAGACATCCCCTGATAATAAGCCCAATCGGGCTTTTGAGTGCATGGCAATAAGGCCAAGCACTTATTTCAGGATTCAAGAAAATATAAGATAGGGTCTTATTTTTGGGGAAACACGGTATGTTCTACTAAATTCAACAGGGTTTACATCTGAACAGATGTTCACACAGCTACGTTCTACTTACATCTCAAGAAACCAAAATCTTCTCTGAAACAAATTTAACCTAAATAATTCTCTAAAGTAAATGCTCTGGAGTTTTGCTTGGTTTCCATCATGATGGCGCCAAACATCTGGCGGCAATTAAGTGGTACCACAAGTAAATCACTAGTAATTTTAACTAAAATTACAGCAAAGCTGCCATTTTTAATAAAACCCAGAAAACAGAAGATAAAACTGGCGACATAATTAAGAAACCTCAGCTTTCATTTAGAAGCCCCACACGTTTGCCAGGAAAGTTTCTACTCTCTGGGGGTTTGGCGGTTGAGCCAATCTTGAATATTGCTCCCTCCACCCCCGTGCTGCCATCTTATCTGGGGGAACGAGGAAAGACCACCTTTGTTTAAAAAAGAGCACCATGTGCCCATTTAACAGGATCCACAGCAGTACAAATTGCTGTACATTTTCACCTAGGGATATATTCTCTGATGCTATCAAAACTGGACTAGTGTGAATGCAAGTCTCAACACAAAATGAACAAGCCAGCTGCTTTTCTGCTAACGTTCTCAAGCAATTCTACCACACAGTCAGAGCAGACCAAGTCTGTACAGTACAAAATTTGATTAAGTAAATGTAGTGTATTCCCAGTACATCAGCAGGATTGTATATCCCCACTTAAAGTATTCTTGGAGTCTTTGGAGGTAGGAATACAAAGTCTGGTTATTTTCAACAGTCACTAAGACAAACAGAGCAGTATTTTTAAAACTCTGCCACAACATCAAGGGAGATGAGGAAATACCACCACCCAGCTGTTTATCCTTATTAAATGCTTCAATTGAAAATGCACGTTAGACCCTTTCACTCCATATGCAAACTTTACCAATAACAACTCTAACAATTTCATTTATGGAGGATTTTTCTTTTTTTTTTTTGGTGATCACTCAGTTATTTGATTTCAATTTAAGTTTTACAAAACGAAACGGGGTATATGAGATTTGCATTTTTGCAAGATCCAAAGACTGCCTACCTTCAGTCAGAGGAAAAAGTTCGCTCATGTTCTGGCGGGCTCTGTGAAGCCCATAGGATTCCCTTTCCTGACGCAGCAGTTTTATCAGATCCAGGTGACAGTTGTAATCATAGGCATTGATGGACAGCTAAAAAAAAATTGTCAAAACAGTAATTTTATTTAAATGGTTCTACAGAAATCTAGCTAAAAGCTACTGATGAGTGCCATCCAGGGATTTTGGCAAATTTTACTTATGGAATAAACAGGCACAGAGATCAATGAGGGGTTTCCAATGCAGTACATTAATTATCCTGGGTCAGGCATAATATGCCACTGTTTGGGAACATCTCATAGTCAAGGCACCAAAGCGGATCAGGAGGTACGATTGCACTAGAGATCCCTAATCCAGTGTTAGACCCAGAAACGCCTGCAGTTTATGGACTATTTAGGGTGAAGTCAAGATGGAAAGAAATCCTTTTCTAGGCCGCCTGGCTGTCCTGCGACTCTCAGCGGAATCTTAAATACCTTAGGATTCCAATTCAGTCCCTGCAAGATAAGAAGGTATAAACGGAAAAGTCGCACCGACTAGTGCAGAATATCATGACTAGCAAATGTTGGTAAGCTCAGCTCCGGCCTACAGAGGAGGCAGGATCTGTGACTGTTGCTCTGCCGTCATTGGTGCATGGGACAGTCCTCGATTTACAACAGCTTGTTTAGTGACCGTTCCAAAGTTACAACAGCACTGGGGGGGGGAAGCGACTCAGGGCCGCTTTTTGCACCTACCACCTTTGCAGCAGCCCTTCGGTCACGTAATGAAACTTCTGACTCAAGTTTACGACAGGAGGTTCATGTGATTCTCCTTTTGCGACCTTCCAACAAGGCAAAGTCGACGGGGGAAAGGCCTGATTCACTTAACGACCAGGTTACTTAACTGCAGTGAATTTATACTAATTTGCCACTAACTTAATAACGATGGCTCGAAAGGTCGTAAAGTGGGGCAAAACCTACTCAACCACTGCCTCGCTTGGCCAGGGAAATTTCGGGCTCCCTTGGGGTCGTAAGTCGAGGACTAGGCGTATTAGAGGCGCAGGAGACTCCCTGCTTGGTCTCCCCATGCCGCCCCCCCCTCCTCCCCCGCAAGCAGCAAAGCCGCCTTCCTTGGGAGGAGCCCCCCCCCCCAAAAAAGGGGACAGGGGCTCTGGGCGCAGTAGAGGCGGACTCCCCTCTTCCTCCCCCGTTCCCCCCAATTCCAGGCGGCCTGTCGAGAGCCCCCCACCCCAACCCGGGTGGGCGTGGCGCCTCCTCACCTGCTCCTCCAGGCGCAGGATCTCGCAGTCCGCCTCCGTCTCCTCGTAGCGGTGGTAGTCGTCGTCGTCGTCATCGTCCTCGTCGAGGTCGGCGGGCTTGAGGTCATCGACAAGGCAGCGGTCGTCGAAGTCGCCCGCCTCCTGCAGGAGCCCGAAGGCCGCCGCGATGGCCACCGCCTCCGAATCCTCCTCGTCCGACATCGCGCCCGGCGGCCACCCTCGCTGCGCCCCCGCCAAGGACCCCGCCGCGCGCGTCGGGCAGGTTCTCGTGCGCGTGCGCCGAGCCTCCGGGCTGCCCGAAGCGACGCCTGAGCAGGGGAAAGCCCGGCGCGTGAACCTTGAAAGAGACGCGGTTTTCGGCCTCAAGTGGGATCTTCTCCCGCAGGCCGAGTGGGCGCGGGAAGAGCTCCGACAAGGGAAGGGCGGTGGTGGGTCCCGCTCCAAACAGGCACTTGCGGAGGGCAGCCGCGGGGAAAGGGGCCTCGGAGGCGGTCTCTGGCTGCCGCAAAGACCCCTGGGAGGAGCCAGCGCTTTCCCCCCCCGTGCAGCGAGGGAGGGGGCGGGGCTAACCCAGGCACAAGGAGGGGGCGGGATTAAAACGAAATAAAAAAACCGATATAAAATGATAACGCCCGGATTTTGTCATGGGGGGGGGAAGGAGGAGGAGAAGGCAGCGCTTGCTTCTCCTGAACATGGAGGCTCACCTGCTCTTTCCCGCGGCCACGCTCAACAGCGGCGCAAGAAATACGACAGCGAGTGGTTGAGGCCCCACCCCGAAGGCCAAGAGGGGCGTGGCTCCGCGCTTTTTTCCCCTTGGCGCGCTTTGATGGCGTCACGGTGCGCGTCGCCTCGCCCTCTATTGACGCTGCCTGCGAAACGGACAAGATGGCGGCGCTGCGAGCGAGCGGCGTTAGGGCTGCGGTGCTCCTCAGGCCCGGCCTGGCCCGGCCTCCGCCTCCTCCGGCCGCCGGCTACCACGAGAAGGTGGGCCGGGCCTTGAGACGGGAGACGGTCCGGCGCGATCCCCCCTCCCCGAGGGACTACAACTCCCATCGCTCCCGATAACGGGAGCCGCAGCCCCGCCCCTTTCACGGCCGAAGCTGTCAAAGGCTGAGAGGACGCGGGTCCCGTCAAAGTAGACACGTGTCTGTCCCGGGGAGGCTGGGAGGGGAGTATGGGGCACACGCCGGGGCTTATGGGGTGTGGAGTTGGAGGGATCCCCGTCCACCTGCCGCCTCCCTCGGGAAGGAAGGGAGGAAGGCCGGGAGGAGGCAGGGCCGGGCCGGGTGGATCCTGTCTCCAGTGGGCGGAGGAGGAAGAAGGGAGAAAGCAAAGGCCCGGGGTTGTGAGTTTTCCTTCTCCCTCCTCCGGCCTCTTTCCTCTCGTGTCGCCTCCCTGTAAAGCAGCAAAGGCCGTTTAGCAAAACTCAAGTGCCGCAAGAGCGGCTGGGCCTGATCCTGGTGGGGCTGGACAGAAAGAGGGGGGCCCAAGAACCGTTCTGGCCTTGCTTCTCAGCCATTTGTGGGCGGAAAAGCCTCCCAACCTCGGGTTTTAGGGAACTCCTCAATCACCTGTCCCAACCTTCATGAACAAGCTGAAAGGGGGACGGGAGGAATCCTCTCCTTGCCTCTCTTCTATGAGGAGGATTCTCTCTTTCGGATCCTCAAGGATTGTCTCGGTTTTGCCCTGAATTTTCCCTTTCAGGTGGTAGATCACTACGAGAATCCCAGGAACGTAGGTTCCCTGGACAAGAAGGCAAAGAACGTGGGGACTGGCCTGGTGGGGGCTCCGGCCTGTGGTGACGTCATGAAACTGCAAGTAAGCAAAGGCCCTGCTTTTCCCAGGCAGCTCAGCATGCCCAGCCTGTCCCCTTTCTCTTAGCCTTGCCCTGACCGGTAATTGGGGTCTTTGTAACTGCCCCTCAGGTCGAGGTGGACGAAAACGGAAAAATCATTGATGCCAGGTTTAAGACGTTTGGCTGCGGGTCAGCAATCGCTTCAAGTTCTTTGGCGACGGAGTGGGTGAAAGGAAAGACGGTACGTCCTGTCCATTTCAAATCCTTGGCCATATTTAGAGTTAAATCCCATCTACTCTTCCATCATCTTCGAGGGCATTTGTGAACCTTCGGCCTTGGTGGGGCATATTCTCATGTAAAAAATAGTGAGAACCTCTTTGTAAACGAGATCCTTGGGAAAGAGCTACCCAGACCTTGTTAAACTATCAATTTGGGTCAATTTCAGGTTGATGAAGCCTTGAAGATAAAAAACACGGATATTGCTAAAGAGCTTTGCCTGCCACCAGTAAAACTACACTGCTCAAGTGAGTAGGATTTTCACTGTTGATTGCATTCCTGGAACCTTTTGTTTTCCCCATGGAAAACAAAGCACATCACGTGTTTCCAAGCTCTGACAGTTTCTCTCTCTCTCTCCAGTGCTAGCGGAAGACGCCATCAAGGCTGCCTTGGCGGATTACAAGTTGAAGCAGGGGTCAAACCCCACTGGACCTGAGAAGAGCGCAGCCAGTATGTAGGGCTCCTTTGCATCTCAAGATCTGGGAGCCAGTTTCCCTTCGTTCCACTTGTAGCCTCAGCACGATATCTTAGGAGCTTGATCCATCAACATTTTGGAAAGACGCACAACTCATACGCACAATGTTAAGACTGTACTAGAGCCAACAGAATAGACTGACTTTGCTGCAGCTTTTTGCTCTTGGCTTCTTTTCCTTTATCTTCGTGAAATACCTTCGTCTGAGATTTGATTTGTAGCCTTAAGGATGGCCACTGAAAGGGGGGGGGGGTTAAAGTTGTCTCTTAGTTACAAAGAAAAGCCCCAGGGCCATTTCAGGTATGATCCTTGAGTCCACAGGGACAAGCAATGATGTATGGCATCCCATGGTTCTCCCTCCAGGGGCAGATTTAGAGCTCTTTGGGTTTATGACTACATTTCTGATCATTGATTTGGGGGCTAAGAGCAGTGTAGTTTTATGTTGCTGGCTTCACGTTCCCCTTATACGAGGGATAGACCTGATAAGTACAGTAAAGCTGTGTTTTGCTATTTTCTAGGTTGGAATTGTAAAGAAAGGAATATATTTTTATTTCACCTGATTGTTAATATACAAATTTCAGATTTGTTTGCTGTTCAGCCTGTGCAACACATGCAGAGATAATATATGTTTGTTCTAAATAAAAATGAGTTCTTTTAATTTGCATTTATTTATATCACACATTTACTATTTTTATAAGTAACTCAAGGTGGAGAACATACCTAATGCTCCTCAAGGCCAAGCTACCCATCTGCCAGCGAACAGTTGCTTGTTGGCTGGGGAATTCTGAGAGTTGAAGTCCACCCATCTCAAGGTGCCAGCTTGAGAAATACTGTACCACATTTTTTATCAGTCCTAATGACATTTTGGAAGACTTTCACTTTTCCCCCTATTGCCTGGCAGTATCTATAAACTTGTGTTCTGTTCATTCCCCAAATCTGATAGAGCTGGACTGTCTGACATAGACTGGAGAGGAGCAGAATATACACCAGTTTCTCAGCACATGCAAAGCAGCAGCTGCTGCTCTTGACAATTTTTTTTAAAAAAAATCTACCTAATGAGAATAGGAGGCTCTATTGAAGGCGCCAGAGGGGACTCTTTTTCAATTAGGGGTCCGTTGACGTGTCCAGGCTGGCTGATGAGATGGGGACAGCCCCAGCGTGGCAATTCCCTTCTGCAAAGGCTACCCCAGCCAGTGAAACTTGCCTCCGCATTCTTCAGAGGCCAGGGAGAAGTGCATGCTGACAGACAGACAGGCGAAGGTTTTTTCACCCCTCCTGTCGAGTGCCAGCTGCCACCCTGTATTTGGGATAATTTATCGTCGGCTCAGGTTTCCAACCAAAACAATCCTCAGCTGCCAAAGCATCGTCTGCCTGCCTGCCGTTGATCCCAGCAACTGGATAATCCACTCTGAAGCCACCCCAGTCAACAATAGGCCTCCCCATTCAAAGGCAAAAAGGAGACGCTTAAAAATAAACTACTCTGAAATGTTTTGCATCTGAAGTGTGCCTTCTGGTGAAGAGAATATTTTGACAAAAGGGTTGGACTGAACCATTTTAGTCTGCCCATTTTCACCTGAGTTTTAGACTCAAGTTTTCTTTTCCATAGCAGATGATTTTTCTAGTCCCCCTTTAAAAGCTCTCCAAGAAACAAAGCTTAGCTAGTCAACAGTATTGCTTTTCCCGTTTAAATCTTCCTTGATGCTCAGCAGACCCAGCCCTGCTGCCCTAAGCTCCAATACGATTTGTTCTGGTGCCATGTCACGCCAGCTGGGGCGAAATCCTGGTTTATGACAAAATGCAAGCCCACTTTAAACGCAGACCTTGCAATGGAGAGCCAGGAAAGAGCCCAAAAGTCTGTGCTTTCAATAGCCCTGGGGTGGGAAGGGGCTTCTGGGAAGGGGCCACCGCAGTGCAAGGAAGGGAGGCTGAAAGGCCTCGGCTGAAGCTCTCCCTGATGTTGGAGGAAGGTGGTCAGAAATGAAAGGAGTAGATGTTCTCTCCAACTTTCTCTGCCTGTAATAAATATTGGGCAGATTTCTCTAAATCGGGACCATGCTGAAAACCCACAGACAACCCACAGCAACTGCTAAATTACAGCCCTCCCTTGGTTCCAGGAACCGGCCAAACCTTCAGTGCTCCAAGCAGCCATTTTTAGTCTTGAGGTTTCTCCTGAATTCGAGATCAGCAGTTAACGTTTTCTTGGCATTCTCTGCAGGGCCGAACAGCAGAAGTTTGAGTCAGGCTGTCTTTTCCCCCCTCCACCCCCAAGCACTATCAAAACTGGCAGGTGGTGGTGCCAGTACCTGGTCAGGATCACCAGCTCCCCCCACCTCCTAGAAAACGTGTCTCCTTTTATAAGTTCTCCGTATCCACAGGGGAAGAAGGGTTCAGGAAACACACCCCTTCCCTGCTCGGTGCTTTTAAAGCATTGCAGATTTTGTTCCTTAAACAGCCTGAGCAAACGCGCCCAAGTTCAGCTGTTTTGTGCTCAGAGAAAGGGAGACTGAGAAAAATAATAATAATTGGGGAGGGTTGTTTTGCCTTCACCACACTCCTATCTCTCCTTGGCAAGCACACATCAGTGCTTTGTTGGCAACTGACCTTGCCAGCTTCTGCTTCTGAGAAATTACGCAAATTGCAAATTTTTAGGCTTTCTCCGAAAGAGGACCTTGACATAGACTGGAGACAGACTGACTGTGTGCAAGCAGGTCAAGAATTGGGAGTTTTAAAGCAGGGCTGTGCTGGGAGTTGAAAGCCTGCAAAGAGGAAAGAGATGCACCTCCTGCCTTTTGTCTGCCATCCTGCCATCCTCTTGCTGATGAAAAGAGGCCCAAACTGAACTCCGGGTTACCTGTCACAAGCCAAAGGTGTGAGGAAGGGTTGCAGCTTCCCTTAAAGGACCCACTTTGCTCCTCCTGCTTGGAGGAAAGGGAGGCTCTGTCGGCTTTCTAAGTTGGATCTCTCCTCTGAACAAGGAGAGATCCAACCTAGAACTAAGGAGGAATTTCCTGACAGTTACAACAATTAATCAGTGGAACAACTTGCCTCCAGAAGTTGTGAATGCCCCAACACTGGAAGTTTTTAAGAAGATGTTGGATAACCATTTGTCTGAAGTGGTGTAGGGTTTCCTGCCTGGGCAGGGGGTTGGACTAGAAGACCTCCAAGGTCCCTTCCAACTCTGTTATTCTGTGTGATTTGCATCTGGACAGACAAAAAAGAACCCTGGGAATTTAGCAACAGTCAGAGAGGGGGGCTGGGAGATTCCCCTCCACTCTGGAGAACATCTTGAAGGATAAATGTCTATGGAGATTGTCAATCATCCGGGTCATGGTTGTCCCAAAGATGCTTTTCAAAAGGCAGCTGGACTTTTTTGTTTGTTTGTTTTTCTTTGAAAGCATTTTGCTTCTCATCCAAGAAGCTTCTTCAGTTCTGACTGAATGGTGGGGGAACGGAAGCTGCAAATAGAAATAGAACCAGTTGCCTTTTGAAAAGTGCCTCTGGGACAACCCTGAAGGAGAGTGCCCCCAATCTTTTGCAACTTGCTGAGGGCCTCCCTTGCCAAGCAGGGGTTGTTTGGCCGTGTTTTGTTGCAAGCAGAAGAGGGAGAAAGGGGAAGCCAGAGCTGGCAAGGGGAGGGCTTGGCAGTGCCAATTAGATTAAAAAGCAGCATTACGTCACCCCTGGTGCCTGCTAGAACTCCGGACCATCCTCAAGGCCCATTTTCCTCCACCCCACTTCTCCCCTTGGCTGAGCTGCTTGCAGCCTTCAAAGCAGGCAGGAATTCTCCCAAGTGCTGCAGCATAGCAGAGTCCGGAGTGCGGGAATCTCCGTCTGGAGGCCCCTCTGATGCTCTCTTTCTGGCCCAAGAATGCTGGCTATTTCCTCTTTTAATCCCAGGAGAGAAAGACGTTTCACAACCATGTTTGCTCCCACCCACCCCTTCCAGTCTAGCCACCAAGACAGTGAAAACTCAACTTGCCAAAGGGAGGCTCGGAGAACCTTTTGGAACCGTTTAGGAAACGGGATGAGAAGAAGGGAGACGGGAGGGGGTTCTAGTTGCCCAAGGAAGATGACAAGCACCCCAAGAGAGCTTAAAACAAAAACCAGCATGGCAAGATAGGACAAAACAGGTTTAACTGACCTCTTCCCCAAGTATTCCAGTGGGTCAAAGAGGAAGTGTGCAAATCCCGTAATTTGGAGGAGTGGTTTGGGCACCATCTGAGACTCACTGGAGGAACCGTTCCCAAGAAAGACCCGAGATTCTATGAGCTGCATATTAAGCAAGAACTGTCTTTTTTGTGTGGGGGGGGACCCCCTTCCATTTCTATGCCAACAAATCTTTTGCTATTTCAGATACGTTGCCTGGAGAATTCAGGGCAGGAAAACCACCAGTCCTCATCCACACATCCACACATCCACACAAGCTTTATCATTTCTTTTTAATGGAACATACATCTATAATGGAGAAACATACATTTGGACTCATTGTAGGCTTAAGGTGGGTTCAGGCAAGGGAAAGGAACATTACAGTGAAGGCATTTTATTGAATTTGGATCATTTTTTGGAAATCCTTGGCCATATCAACCAATTAAACCATGCTGCCTGGGGAATTCTGGAAGTCGAAGTGCTAACACCTTGAAGCTTGAGAAACAGAGTTCTAGGTGTTTGGGCATCTGGTTTCTGCCACGCCTGGACTTTTGCCAGACATGGGCTAGGTTGGAACATCTGGAAAGTGAAGAAGGGCTGTAAAGATGTTTATTTTGTGTTTTTATCAACACTGTGTCCTTCCTCACATTTTTAAGGTTTAGGAAGCCCTAGAAAAAGATGCTGAGAGGTTCACAAAACCTCTTCATGCTAACCCAGTTGGGGTTTGTCTGGTTGCAAAGCTCCAGATGTTGCCTTAAGTTTTACAGCTCCGTTAGCGTCTCTCTTTCAAAAATGGCCTTGAGAGTGTAGGACTGTGGAGACTGCCAGAGACGGTCAACCTACTAAACCCTGCCCCAGATAAGTCCTCAAAACTACAATAAACTTCTTGGTCAGCTAAATTTATAGATGTTTTTACTAGGATTACAAGGGTCACCCTGGGAGAACCCCAGTGGGAGGAAAAGTCATAAATATCAGCAGAACCTTTGCAAAGAGGCTGGGAAAAACCAAGGAGGGCTTTTTCTGTTGTTGTTGTTGCAAATATGTTCTCCTGGCACCCAGCTTCTTCAAGGCTTGTCGCAAACCAGGTTAATCTCACTTGCTTCAGCTGTAAGGCTTACTGAAACGTTTCTCTAGTTGGCCCAGAAAGATTAGCCCCGGAAATCTGAAATCCAATGTCCCCCGTCAAAGTATAAAAACATTTTTTTAAAAAAAATGACCAAAAGTCTTCCCTCTACCCCATAACTGAGTTTTAAAAAGCCCAGAAAACATTTGAATCGGTGGTGGGTTTCTACTGGTTTGCCCCGGTTTGGATGAATTGGTAGTGGCAACGGCAGGAGGCTCCGCCCACCCGCCCGGATGTCATCACGGGTGCTCTGCGCACGTGCAGAAGGTTCTACGCATGCACACGCGCTCACAGCTCCGAACCGGTAGCGAAGGTAAGTGGAACTCACTACTGGTGAACGCTGAAAAATATGAAGCCTCTGAAGATTAACCAAATCTTGACAAGTGAAGAACTTCGGGATTGAACATAGATTAAAAACTCCACCTTTGTTGGGCTTCATTCACTCGTGAAAGTCCTCAGTGTCTTCCCCTCCATACAAAAGTCTGAGTATTTGTAGACCTTTAAGAGGAATAATTATCAGAAATGTCATCAGATTCTTCCCAAGGTTGGTTGGATTGAGCAATCAGATCTCCTAAAGCATCTGGAGAACTTGGAGTTAAGGATTCTCAGAAACCAGATTTTAAAAAAACAAACAAACTTGGACTGAGTGGTGGATCCATTGCATGTTGTTGTCATTGCTTGGCCGGAAATTGTACTTAAAAATCTGAATTCAGGGTGGCCATTCTGAAATTATATACGGCCATGAGTTCAGCTTTCAGAGCTGATAGGAGCAAAAGTAAATGAATTAATGATTGACTTAAGGGACAACTAAACAGAGTTGAGCCAAGATTTGCTTTAAAAGAAGAACAGGTATGGAATAACTTCAAGTTTGCCCAAAGACGATCTCATCAGCAGTGGAGGGGGGAAGAAAGATCTGGATGACTTCATGATTGATAGAAAAGTTGGCCAATCATCTCTGCACACAACCTTGGTCCAGAATTAAGGAGTGATATAAATAGAGTTAAATGCTCACCCAAAGGGCCCAGCTCAAAAATTATGTATGTATGTATGTGCAGATATGTTCTCCCTGAAAGCGGGAAAGTCCTGGAGGACGATACGAGGATGGTTCCTCCAGAAGAATCCTGGAACCACGTTGAAGTCTACGTGTCTTCAACAAGGCTTCTAAAATAAGTTCTATCTTACCTGCTCAATGATATCTGGTTGAGTAGCTACATTATGACATTGCGGTCACTCAGCTTCCCTCTCCCCCCAGATGGGTTAAGCGACTCTCATCACCTCCCTGGGCAGGTTGGCAGGGGATGATGGAAGTCATGGTCTTCCACACCTGGAGGGCGCAAGGCGTGGGCAACTCTGCATGACTGAAGGAAGTCCATTAAAGCAAAATCACAATAACGTAGAACTTTCAGGTGTTTCTTAGGAGGGTGGGAGGTGGCTAACTTGTCTTCTTTACAGGTAAGGTAAAGATCTGCTGCCCTCTGTTTGATAAACAGATCCCTGTAGATTTCATATTATAAACTGTCCTCCCCAGTGATGGGAACTGACCCCACTCAGTTTTTGGATTCTTCTGTGGAGTCAAGAGTCAGTGGAGCGCTGAGCTCTTCCTTCGGCTCCTTCTCACCTTCTGAGACAGGCATGGCAGGTTTCTCGATGGGTGGGGCTTCCTTGGACTCCTCAGGTGGAGATGGACGGGTCTCCACCACAGATGGGCTCTCTTCTTCTTTGGTCTCAGCATCCGCCAAATTGTTTGTAGCTGATGTCTCTGGAGGCTGCTCAGCCTCAGTTGGTGATTCTTCTTCTTCTTCTTCTTCTTCTTCTTCTTCTTTGGAGCTGCCTTCCTCCACGTCTTCTGTTTTTTGGGGCCCTTCCTCTTTCCCTTCCACCGGTGGGTCTTCCACGGGGCCACTTTTCCCATTCGCCATGACAACCTTGGTTGGAGACTTGAGGTTCTGGGCAGCAGCTAAGATGTCAGCCTGTAACTGTTTGGTGGAATCCACCGGCTCCTCTTGCCTTTCATCTGACAGCTTCTCAGGAACTTCGCTGAAGGCTTTGGCCCCGCCTGCCTTGTCGTTCTGATCCACGTACTTCTTTTTTGGAAAAGACGACGGGTAATAGGCGGAGGCCTTGTGTTTCTGCTGGGTGATGACAGCCGCACAGACGATGGAAAGGATGATGAGGAGAAGGGAGCCCACCACCACAATCAAGAGCATGTATGTCTGGAAGAAGTTCACAATGCCGTCCAGGATGTTGAACGAGTGCAAAGTTCCGTTGACTGAATCGACCACAAGGCTCCCTGAGGTGGGATTCGCACTCAGTGTCGCCCTGGCAGAAGTGGGGTCGGGGGGAGCCCCCTCTCTGTCTCCGCTCCCCTCACTGTCTTCCAGGACCAGGTTCTGAATGGATCTCGAGGCGCAAAAGGGAGACATCAAGAGAAGAAGCAGGCAGAGATCTTGCATGGCCGCCATGGCAAGGCTCAAAGGATCACACAGATTTCTGGGGGGGAGAAAAAAACAACACAAGGGACACACAAGGGATCTGTTAGTCTTCAGAGGGCTTTGAATCAAAGAAACCTTTTTCTGGAAGGATTTCTCCTTTCCACACCGAAAATAAGTTCAGAGCTAAAACAAACCAATCCAAAGAATTGCAATCATGCACGGAAAACCAAATATTTGGGCCCCTCGGTCCATTCCCTGCCTTCCCCAACACCAAATGCCCATTTTACATTGTTCTTGTATAAAATCTATGAGCCTCCACCAACTGTAATAGTTTATCTTGTTTTTATTTGATTTCTAATGTTTGTTTGTTTGTTTGTTTGCAATTCTGGTTGGTGATGGTAATAAAAATATTCATTTATTCTAAAATCGGCAGTGATTGGAACAACAATGAACCGGCCCTGAAGTTTTAAATCTTAAGCATCTGTCCGTTAATTTGGGGGGTGTCTCTGCAACGGAGGGGGCAATTAAGTTATTCTGGTCTGTCCGAATTCAGAACAGCCCTGCTCTCTGTTCAGAGAAGGAGACGGAGAACGTCTGGCCTGCAAAGGACTTTCCACTTGGGAATCCGGGCATCGCTTCGTGCCCAGAGTCGGTTTGCAGCCTTGGTTGCTCTCAATCATTCTTGGGACGGACGGTGGTGTTTAAGTATCCCGATTTGGCCTGAGTGGAGCACAGCTGGCAGCAGGAGACATTCCTGAGCTTGGAGCCTCTCAACGGAAACGGCGGCTGGCCGGGCTGAGCGATGCGAGACAGCTCAAGAACGCCAGCGCTCTCCCTGCTGGCTGAGGTTTACTTTAAGCCCCGTTAACCTATCCGGTAGATCTAAACAAAGAAAGTTCAAGAAATGTCTCCATTCTTTCTCCTTCTCTCTCTCTCCCACTCTCTCTCCCTCTCTCTTTCTCCCCCTCTCTCTCCCTTCTTTTCTCTCTCTCTCCCTTCTTTCTTTCTCTTCCTTTCTCTCTCCCTTCCCTCTCTCTCTCCCACTCTCCATCCCTCTCTCTCTCTCCCTCTTTCTCTCTCTCTCTTCTCTTTCTCTTTTCTCTCTCTCCCTTCTCTCTCTCTCTCTCTCTCTCTCCCACTCTCCATCCCTCTTTCTCTCCTCTTTCTCTTTATTTCTCTCTCTCCTTTCTCTCTCTTTCTCTTTCTCTGTCTCTCTTTCTCTCTCTCTCTCTCTCAGGACACACATTCTGGTCTTAATTTGAAAACTCAGAAGTCCAGCCTAGAATCCTCAGGGAGAGGCACACGGGTGTCCTTCTGCACACGGTCAGGCGCTAACCCTTCCCTTGAGACTGCCCAGGCTTTGAGACCTTTTCCAAATTCCAGATGTTTTGCTAAAAGCAGCCAAACTGAGAGCCGATCCTTTCTTGGCCAGCTGAGGGAAATACATGCACCCCCTTTGCCCAGCCTGGAGCCTTCCGCAGCCCCCAGAGTGGGTGGTCTGGCCATCTGGATGTCTGGGGGGTTGGAACAGCTGGAGAGTCCTGGACGGGCTGCCAGATGTGACCGGTCCCCCTTTTCCCACTTTCCAGCAGTTGCTCGGCTTTTCAGCTTTCCTAAAACTTCAGCAGGGCAACGTTTGCCAGCCCACCCCTCTGCCCCCTCCCCCCCCCAGGAGCTACCAAGGAGGATTTCTCTGCAGTTCATGGCCCAAATTTGGCCTGATCTCCATCCTCTGCGTTTGATTGGATTTTCTTAATGAAGGATGCTGTGATAAAACACCCTTCATGTTCCAACTTCCTCCTTTTCTTTCCTGAGTCTCTCCCCCTCCCAAAGGGGCATCCACATTTTTGGGGTGGGGGGGACATCTCGGGGCCCTGCTCTTCTGTGATCAGAGAGGCACCTCTCTGGCTCCCCAAACTAGCTTTTTGCTCTGTCCGGCATCCCAAATCCACTGCGTTCCCAGGATGAAAAGCTGCAGGTTAAGGGGGGGGGGAATCCGCCTTGCGCCCCCTTCTCCCCTGTTTAAGGATCTCCTCCTTCAATAGAAGCCAACCAGATATTTCTGAGCAGCTCAGACACCACCGTTCCCATTTCTGGTAGTCACAGGTAGACTGCTGCTGAGCGTGTAGGCTCCACTCAAATTTAAGAGTACCCCAATAAAAATTCAACTTTTTTATTTTTATTCCCCTACTGTAGCATCTGGGAAGAAGCAGTCCTCCATTCCTCAGTCCCCGTTCCTAGGAATGCCTCCAACCCCCCTGGCTTTGCTCAGACTCAATGCTTCGTCATCAGCCACTCTCCCTCCCTCCCTCCCTCTTTCCTTCCCCAAAAGCATAACATATTCTCTAAACCCACTTTAGCTTTCTGTAATCTGAGATCTCTCTGACTTTCCTTGGCAGGAACAAATTATCAAATGGCAATTAAATCAACAGTCCAGACTCCGCTTGGGATCCCAGCCCCCCCACCCCAAGAGCCAGCTGCAGACTCTGGACCACAACAGGGGATATTTAATTCTACTTTATTTCAGGGGCGGGGGCTTCTGTACTTTCCAGCCCCCTGGGCCCCCCAGGAACACGTCCACCTAATCTGTGCTTGGACTCACTGAGTCAAAAACACGATAGATGATTGAGAGAGAGAGAGAGAGGGAGGGAGGGAGAGGGAGAGGGAGAGATGGAGATGATAGAAGGATTTATGAATGTGCGATTTGAAAAGACAGGTCAATCCCTTCAAATTTACTTCTTGTTAATATTTTAAAGTTAGCCAAGTCAGAGGAAGGATGCAGTCACCCAAAAAAGCAACCATAAAGGCTATCGAAAGAGGATGGTTCTCGGGGGGGGGTGTCTTCTCTCTTTCTGGCCCCCAGGCTCCAACTGCAAAAGAGGAGGCACCACAGGGACCGGTTGTGAGTCAAGCAGAAGCACTTTGCACATGTGCAGAAGAAAAGAAATCCCAAGGGACCCCAGCATGGAAATCTATCAGTTCGGGGAAGGGATGGAGAGAGAAGAGAAAAGTATGAGTGTCAGAGCTTGGACCCATCCAGACCTCCCCTCAAAAGCGTGCCTACCCCAACCCAAGCCTTGCAGCTTTGGGGAGGCAGATGGGTGCCCGTCTTGCATCTCTCAAGGGCTGGGCACACAATGGCAAGAGAGGGCTGCGGGCATCAAAGGCAACCTTTGCGGTTGTGCATAAGTTTGCTTAGAGGCAGTCGGTCTGCAGGGAGGCTCCTGTGGCCTCTGAAGTCTATCAGACAGCAGCATCCCCGAACTCCCCAACCTTCTCGCCTCTTCACAGTGGCAACCCTCCAGATGCAAGAGGGGGAGGGGATCCTGCTGACTGGCACTCATGTGCCCTGCTGGCTCTTTCTGCACACCTGGAATTAAAACAGGGGCAGAGGCGGGCTCTTGCCACCCTTGCGGAGGTCTCAAAAAGGGTCACGGGGTGCCTGGCAGGGCGGGAGGGGTGGCAGGATCCCCTCAGGATTCCCCATTGCCAGGGAGAATGGCAGAGAGACCCTCCAACTGAAGGGAGCCAGCTGGGCCCCCAAGCAGGAGAAGCGCCTGGCAGGGACTCACCCGGGGAAGAGGAGGTGGGAAGGCGGCTGGGTCCTCTCGGGAAGTTTCTCTCCGAGTTGGGGCGCCTGGCGCCTGGAGAGACTCTGCTCTGCTCTGCTCTGCTCTCGGCAGCGTCCTGGGCAGCTCTGAGCCAGGCCAGCTTGTTTGCATTAAATCTGGTTTCATGTGGGAATGGGAGGGTAGGAAGAGGGAAGGGCAGGACAGCCCCAAACAGCTCCCCTCTCCGTCCCTTCCCTCCTCTTTTCTTCTGGAGGCAGAGCTCCCCCCCCCCCCCCAGCTGGGAGGGACCGTGCACATCTTCCCAAATGCAGAGCTTGCATTGCAGGAGTACCCCACTGAAAAATTCTTTCTTTCTTTCTTTCTTTCTTTCTTTCTTTCTTTTTCCTTCCTTCTTTCTTTCTTTCCTTCCTTCCTTTTCATACCCATGGCAGTTTTGGACAAGCCATCTGGGGGAAGAAATGCTGGTTTGTTCTACCTTGGAACCTCATATTTCTTTCTCTGGGTTCATGGCTCTGGTTAGGCACTGCTGCTCCCTAATCTAAGCAGCGTTCAAATGTAAATGAAAACATTGATGAAAAATTGCTTTTAAGGCAGGAACCAGATGCAAAGCTAAGGCTCAAAGCAGCCACTTTCTAAGTCCACAGCAATTTCTTCTGAATTATTTGCCCCAGGAGAACAAGGGTGCATCTGAGCACGTACCAAGTTTCTTCTCATCCTCAAACAGCCTGTTTGTTTTCCTCTTCGCCTTGATTATCGCCTCTCACTGAGGAAAGATTGCTGGAGAAGGCAGATTTTGGCATCGTGCTAAACTAAGAGTGTGGTTTGGTTCTGGTTTAGCATGTTGCAGGAACATGATTGTGAATGGGGCCTGTTGTGGCTTATTCCACAATCCCTGGGCAAATTGGATAATTTAATTCAATTAGATGCCAGCAAATGAAATGAGGGTGCTACGTTTCTAGTCAATACAATGGAGGAATGTCAAATTATACAGCGAATCCCTCCCATTCCTCGCCTCTTCCTGAGTCCATAATGGGCGGTTCTCTTGCAGACACACAAACAGACACACACAGTGGTTTGTGATGAAGGCTTCTCCAGAGAACCATAGTTTTATTCCAGTCAAGCCTGCAAATGAAATTTGAAACCTTCCTTTGCTCCGAGTTTCTTAAGGACCCCGGGAGAGCGCAGGGAGGAGGCTGAGCAAAAGAGGGCAAGGAAGAGTTAAGTTTTAAACATGATTTTTCCCTCTAAAATGCCTTATCAGGATCGTAAATACATTGCTGTCACATCCCGGGGAGTTCTCGCTCAAGCGAGAGCAGAAAGAATTCCAAGACACGAACTCTTTCCTGTGAGAAAGCAAAACCAAATGAAGCCAAGACTGGGAAAATATTTGCAAAGGTTGCTGCCGGTCGGTTTTCCTGGCTTTTTTCCTCCCAAAAAGGATGTGGCAGTTGAGCAGTGGCAGCTGCAGAGAGAACCCAGCTTAAGGCAGTGATTCAGAGGAGGAGAATCTCAGATTGTGGGAATCAGGCAGAGGGCACGGATGTAGTGGAACTTGAAGGCTGGCATGTCTTTATGAGTGGCAGTCAGACATCACACCCTCCCTTGGATCAGGCTCCAAAGATTCCCCCGTGCCCAGCCTGGAAATGCCAGCAGGGAAATGCCAGCAGGGTTGCAGAATACAGCACCCCAAACCTGGCAACATTGGGCATTATCATCCCACTAGCATTCAGTGACTTCCCTGGAGGAAGCATGCTGGCTGGGGAATTCTGGGAGTTGAAGTCCAGAGAGCTGAAAGTTAAGACGGTTGAGAAACACTGAAGTAAGGGCTTGTCTCTCTTCGAAAGCTGTCTTTGCAGTGGCTTCTAGCATGCGGAGGTGGGTTGGCAAAGTGGCAGGCTGGATGGCTTGCCACCCCACACGGGGGTACCTCCCAGGCTAAAACGATGCTGCCTGTGACTTGGTGAGCCCCAGGGTCACCATACTCCTCTGCCACTCTCTAATTTAGCTCCGGCGGAGAGACCATCCCATGGCACAACCCTATGGAGACGCTCAAGCACAGTCCTAACCGGCAATTTGGCTAAATTCTCTGGCCAGGCTCTGCTTGTAATTTGGGCTGGGTTGTATTTTTTTTTAATTTCTCCTCTCCCTCCCTCCCTCCCTCCCTCTCTTTCTCTCTCTCTCTCCCTCTCTCTCTCTCTCTCTCTCTCTCTCTCTCTCTGGATTTCCTGCCCCCCTTCCAGCTGAGTCAGCAGCTCCACACCCAGAGATCACCAACTGCTAACTGGCTGCAAGGAGGCTCTTCGTTGCGTAGAGTTTTGCATGCCCCAAGGAAATTATCTGGCTCTAAGGAATCTGCTGGCGGCATCACCCCACGGCTTGAAGGGCTGGTTTGACTCACCAACGTTCCTTTAGCATCCGTTTGACGTTACAACGGCACAAGACAAGCGACTTACGATCAGTCCTCGCACTTACGACCATTGCAGCATTTCCCCACTGTCACATGATGCAAATGGGAGCACTTGCAACCGGCCCCTGTTTGCGATGGCTGCAGCCTCCGTCCCAGGGTCGCCTGATCGCCCTTCGCAATCCAAATCAAAACCATTCGCCTTTAGGGGCAGCTACAGAGAAGTGGGATACAGCAGCAGATTTGTATAGGGGGAGCTTGAAGTGTCTACGTGTTGATTCTTGAGTGACACTTGAGGGGCCTGTTTGTGTGTGTGTGTGTGTGTGTGTGTGTGTGCATGTGTATGTAGATTTATCCTTGTGAACATGCAGTTCCTTTGGGAAACCTAACTTAATTAACTCTGTATTTGCAAACCTTATCCTTTGATATGTGGATTAGGTCTGGGTCTGGGTAACTTATATGGGGGTTTGAGGAAGTTTGCTAATTTTAGTTGATTAACTTAGTTTCAGCTTGCCTGTCAATTATCTAGTGGGAGACACTCCTTCTCAGACCATGGTGGGTTCTGTTAATATTTTAAAGGAATATGGAAACAGTTATAAAGAATAAAATATATTTGAATGTAAAACGTCTCACAAAACATCAGGAGCCTGGCAGCGGCCTTTTCCGACTCACACATTTTATTAAAAGGTATCAGCCGTGGCTCAGGAAGACTTTTTAGTAAAATTTGTGAGTGGGAGAAGGCTGCTGCCAGGCTCCTGATGTTTTGCCCCCACAGATTAAGCCGGCTCTCCTCCTACAAGGACTAGAAACATGTTTTGAAACCAGATGCCAAGATTAGAAGGAAGCTAGATTCAATGTCGGTCTCTCTGAAAGGCTGGAGGGAAGGGCTCTCCCCAACCCAGGGCTGCTTGGAGGATTTCTGATCCTGCAGGACACCGGGATCTTCTTCTGGGGCTCTCTCCACTCTGTGGACGAAGCCAGGAGACAAACTGTTGGGTCTACAGCGTTAATGTTGACAGTCTTCTCTTGGGTTATCTGCGGCCTTGGCATTGACCAGAAAAACCAAGGCTGTTTGGCTTTGCAGGCCAGAAACAAGGATGACGAGAAAGAAGGGGAGATTGGGGAGGAAAAAGAGGGGGGGAAGTATCTTTCCACAATAGCTGGTGGGGTACCAAATAAGGCAGTTCTGAGAGTAAAGGTAAAAGTAAAGGTTCCCTCGCACATCTGTGCCAGTCGTTCCCAACTCTAGGGGCCGGTGCTCATCTCTGTTTCAAAGCCGAAGAACCAGCGCTGTCCAAAGACGTCTCCGTGGTCATGTGGCCGGCATGACTCAATGCCAAAGGCGCACAGAACTCTGTTACCTTCTCACTAAAGGTGGTCCCTATTTTTCTACTGGCATTTTTTACATACTTTCCAACTGGAAAGAAGCTGGGACAAGGAACGGGAGCTCACCCCGTTACGCGGCACTAGGGATTCGAACCGCTGAACTGCCAACCTTTCGATCGACAAGGTCAGCATCTTAGCACTGAGCCACCGCGTCCCTTCAGCTCTGAGAGTACAGACACCTTTTATAAGATCTTTGCAAAGCAAAGCAAAGCAGAGCAGAGCAGAGCAGAGCAGAGCAAAGCAAAGCAACTTTGCCCCACGGCCCATCCAGGGCCTGACCCCATCCCAGGCAGTGAAAGGAAAGAGTCCTTTGGGCGAATGTTTGTGAGTCTGGAGCGTGGAGGGTTAAAAGGGGCCAAGGGTACAAAACAGGGAAGGCAGTGCTGGCTTTGCAGGTGGGGGCCGGCTCAGTGAACACAGCACACACACACACACACACACACACACACACAAATGCCTCTTTCTTTGGAAGTGGGCTGCAGAAACCAAGTCTTTTGGCCAAAGTTCAAAGGAGAGTCGGTCCAAGAGAGCCGACCTCGGCCTTGTGGGCGCCTCTGATGTGTCCGAGGTTGGCTCTGCAGGGTTTCATTGTGGCCACCCGGAGGCCCACCCATGCCCCCAAAACGCCCACCTCAAGGGAGGAGTCCTCTTCCCCAAACCGCTCGATCCCCAGCGCAATTTCGTCTCTACGGAGCCTCGCAACTTTGCAAAGCTTTGCAACTTTGCACGTGGCGATGAAGTCAGAAGCAGAAGGTCCCATGGCTGTGTTGGAAGAAAATCGCCCTGGGGAGAACTGCAGGCCCCTTTTTCCCCCTATGAGGCAATGGGGCCTGTCCTCCATGAGGGATGGCAACTTGCAGCATCCAGAAGGGTGCAAATGAAGAGCCCAGAACTGCCTGTATAGGGGCACATCCTGGCTTGGGGGTCAGGGGACAAAGGCAGATCCCTAGACATTCTTTGGGGCAGGACTGGACATTTCCAACATCGCCTCTGCAGACCAGACCCACCAGCTCTCAAATTCCCACCCCAGTTTGTGTGCAAATTAAACCCAGTTGGCTCCATCATGAACCGCCGGGTGGAAAGCACCTCCAGCTGACGTCTGGCCTTTCTCCATTTGGATTTTTCACTGGCAAAAATCCCGGTGACGGCTCCGTCCATCGCTGAGAGGGAAGAGATGCCACAGCCAGTCTTCCCTGGCAGCAGAGCTGAGGCAGGAGAGCTGATTCATCCCGATGGAATGAATGTTTACATTCCCCACTGGGACGTCAGGCGAGAATGAGCCTCAGATCGGCAAATCCAAAAGGCAGGAAGAACAGAAAGTGGGCAAAGGTGTGCCAGGGTCACAGCCTAGGAGAAAAGGGCTCCGGTTATCCTTTGGATGCCCTGGCACCGGGCATCCCATTCAGCGTCAACGGTAGAAGGGCGGGCAGCTTCTGGGCAGGGCTGATTGGGCAAGGGGGCCCAGGACCTGGAAAAGGACAATTGGCAACAGAAGCACTGGCACTCTTGCAGATCCTCTCCTTCCAAGGGAGCCTTATTTGGAGAAAGTGTGCCCACAGAGGGCATCTGGAGGGGCACAAAGGGCTAAAGGAAGCCACGGGTGGAGTCAGAACACTAACTGGCTAATTTAGAAGCTTCCGCTCAGTGTGGCAATCTCTGGAGGATGGACGTTTCTAATTCAATCACTTCTGTTTCCCGTTTTTCTTCTTTAATCTTTTGCATCCAAGGCACTTTTGTTGGCACCGGCTACCTCTGCCAAGGGAAGTGCCCCACTCAGATAAATGCCTGGAAAATGATGCCCGCTTTTGCTGTGCCTCAGGGAAGAAAATGCAGAATGCCAGCGTAAAGCAAACACTTCTTTTTAAATAATGGATGTTGATCCTCAGCGACGCCTCCTCTCCTTTTGCAATGCCCCACCTGGGCCCTTTTCCCAAGCCCCCCTCTGCCCATTTCCACACTCTTGGCGGTTCACAAAAAGGGGCACCAGCCTGTAGATGCTCCAGAGGGAAGGGGGAGGCCCAGGATCCATACGGCCTCTTTACAAAGCGGACTCTGTGCCAGCACTAATGGGGGTTTAGGCCGGAGCACATCTGGTTTGAATTGCAGAGCAGGGATAAATCAACAGCAGAAAAGGAAGGAGGAGACAGGAGCTGCCAAGGAAAGATGGGACATGGAGCACAGTGGGATCCTTGGATCTTCAAGACAAAGCAGAGGCTCAGTCACCTCTCAACTGCAATGGCAGTCAGTATTTGGGGCAAAGAGAGCTGGCAGGCAGGCAGGCAGGCAGACAGAGGCTTTTGATGGGCTTTCCCTGACAGGTGGAGGTGGGAGCAATAGTGGATCAAATTCCAGTGATTTATGATGGGTAGATTCCCCCCATCCCCCCCCCCTTTGCTCTAGCTGAGAATAACACCTGAAGGCTATTCCTGCACATTTCAATTCTACGTATGACTAGATCCCAGTCGCATTCAGCTCAGTGTCCAATGTGCATTTAATCTGATGCACAGTTGATATGTTTTGTGTGCATCCACATCTAGAGATATCCGGCTGCATGTTTAAAATATATTAACATCTGCAAATATCAATAAATAGGATTTAAATAGATTGAAAGACCAGGTCTAAAGTAATGCTGGATGCTTGGCTGTATGTCCTGTGGTCTTCCTGGTTTGGGGCGCCCTCTAGTGGCAATGAGGAGAGTTGCTATTTACTGTACTATTGGTCCAAGACTTTGTGTGTTCTTCAAATGATGCTCCCAAAATGTTAGTAGTCGAGAATGCGTCACAACCCCGAGGACGGAACATTTTCAGGCTGGGAAGTCACAGGAGGGCTATGATGTAAAATCTGAGCAACCCATCTGGGAGCCTTTCAGTGCTTACAAAAGATATTTTACCATGTCTTTTTTTTAAAAAAAATCTTCCTCCGGTGAATATTTTAAAATATCGAGAAGTGGATGAGATACATGGCATTTCTAACAAGTTTGCAAGTGAAGGGTTATGCCCAGAACATAGGCAAGCTAAAGAAGAGAATTGCACAATAAAAGATTGGTCTGTAAACAGCCCTGAATATTTCACAACCCAAGCTGAAAACCTTCTAATCTCTGATGCTAAGCAGGAAAAAAAACGTTTCCATGATGACCTTCTGAGGTCGGTCAGCAGAGATGAATATTTCAGTCTTACAGGATTCTAATCCAAACCAACAACTCATCAGGAGCCAAAAGTCCTTTTCTTCATCAAATCTATTCCTGGGTTTTAAAAGCTGGTCGAAAAAGGGGGCTCAAGAAAGCCTCACTGCAGGAAGCATATCAACTTCATCAATAAATGAAATTAAGGCCAAGATCTGGATGGCCAGGAAAAAGTCTTGTAGGCAAAAAACTACAGAAAGAGAAGAGGAATACAGATAGTTCTTGACTTACAACTGCAATTGAGCCCAAAATTTATGCTGGTGAGTGAGAAATTTGTTAAGTGAGTTTTCCCTCGTTTTACGACTTTTCTTGCCACATTTGTTCAGTGAATCACTGCAGTTAAGTGAATCCGGTTTCCCCATTGACTTTGCTTGTCAGAAGGTCAGAGAAAGGGATCAGATGACCCCAGGACATTGCAACAGTCCTTCCTTCCTTCCTTCCTTCCTTCCTTCCTTCCTTCCTTCCTTCCTCCCTCCCTCCCTCCCTCCCTCCCTCCCTCCCTCCCTCCCTTCCTCCTAACCCTAACCCTAACTCTTTTGAAAACTGCAGTTTTCTCTCCCCCTGAAAGCAGCCTGGCATCTGGCAGAATCGAGAGAGACCCTGTCTTAACCGCAGGAGCAGAGACCTTCCTGGGGGGTTCTGCAAAGCCCGCTTCCGTCCCACCCCATCCGTTTGCATCAGAGGCAGGCCTGGCCCCGTGTGAGTCATCTGCAAGGGCCCAACGAGATCTCTTCCTCTCGGGCTGATGTTGCAAGATAACCAGCAGAAAAGCATCTTGAAAAGGGAAGAGGCAGTACCTGTGAGCTTCCTTTAGAAAAGCTGCCCATCTCCCACGCTGAAGGTTTGACCATTGTTTTGAACTCAGGGGCCTGTTGACGTCAATCCTCTCCCTCCCATACAGAGTGGGAACTTCCAGAGAGGTTTCTCAGAACCTGCAGGTTCAGGAGAAGTCTCGCTGAGTATTAATTACTGAGATACATTCACGAGTAGCTTCCACACCTGCTCTGGAGCTTCTGGAAGGCAGTTGAATTACCCAACAGAATAACTGGTGGATAAATATGTTTCCTTTTCTGCAAGGAAGGGAAATTAATTCTGCCCATTTCTGCACCATTTTTCCCTCTGTTTTAGTGAAAAGTCCACAGACAATCTGCAATTTTGGCAATAATTTTCCCCCAAAGTCTTTTTCTGAATGTTCTCACTTAATTCATACTGTTTTTACAGGTCATTTTCCTTCTTTTCTTTGCCTATGATGGTCTCCAATGCGTATGTTTGATCATCGCTACTATCAAATTTAGAGACCGGCTGGTGAAAAACGAAGGACTTTTCTGCAAAACAAGTCCTTCTAAATGCCGAAAAAAGAGTTTGTGGCTAGCAGGTGGTACCCGTGACAAAGTCTGGGTGAGGAGGAAGAGAAATCAAAACAGTGAAGCAGAAAGAGGGAACCAGGGGAAAGCTGAGGGTGGGTGAGGAGGGGCCGACCAGTTTGTAGATACAAGGACCCAAAAATAAATGGAGAGAAGAGCTTCCCTCTGTTCCAGGCCCTGCTGGTCAGGGGATGATGGAATTGGAGTCCATTGGGATGGGCCTTCCCTGTAGCCCGAGTTGCTGTGGATAGACAAACACCTGAGGTGGGATAAGATGGCTTCCTCACAAATGCAGATAAGAAACAGCAATGGAGAAGAGAAGAGAAGAGAAGAGAAGAGAAGAGAAGAGAAGAGAAGA